>CM055281.1:61159846-61182828 GCA_029237695.1 Conchocele bisecta
CTGAGGTTCAGGACGGCGTGGGGTACATTTATGTTAAGATACAGGTCTAGGGTTCACGCAGGCCGGGGTTACTCGCGTCAATGACTCCATTCGCACGTACGTCTGGGCCATCCTCGGCGCACAGAAGCAAACTCGCAGTTCTATACTGGGCACGGGAACAGCGTTTGATGCACAAAAACAATTCTTGGCACTTGTAGAGGACGCCATCTCAGCTAGGGTGGACCTGGAGAAGGCGATCCAGAATTATCAAGACGTTTTGCAGAAATGCCAGCACCCAGTAGACTATGTATTTGGAATAGGTCTTTATATGGCGCCGAGCAATATGATACTACGAGACGACCCGGTTGACGGTTACAATAATCAGACCGTAATCGCCACCGCCAATCAAAAAATCGGCCACAACGGTAACGTGAACACGGATATGATCAAGCGCACCCCCAACATGATCGGGTTCACCCAATCTGCGATTGGTGTTGATGTTGTAAATTCAAATAAATTTGAAAAAAGATTTCATAAAACCCCCAATTCACGAATTGGCCACGCATCAAGTTCATTTGAACCCGTTGTTTCACACGCCCCAACCCCCAATCGTCAACAGACCAATCGCGATTGGAGAAACACCAATCAATCGCAAATTGGGTGAAATTGGAAGCACAACACATGAGGAGGAGAAATTAGGGCTCGTCATCGCCCTCGTGGCGATAGGACTACTAGCGCTTTGGTTGTAGGAACTTCCAATCTCGATTGGTGGCAGAGAATAGTAGGAGACCGGCGATTGCCACGATTAAAGCCCAAGTATTATTGGCGAGCCATCCGACGTTTTTGATAATATAGATAACAAGTAAGAACGATACTTCGATCAGTCCAGGAGTGCGGCAGCCGCCTTTCCAGCTAATTTAGCTAGAAGATTGGCGAGGGCTTTTAGTTGTTTTTTTACCCACTCCTTGGCTCCACCGGATGGCGCGGGTGCTGGTGGTGGCACGGGTGGTGGCGCGGGTGGTGGCGCCGCACCACCAGTGAAAGCTACAACTATGGTTGATATAGTCATGCCGACAGCTGCGAGGATGCTTGCTATCGTGACGCCCTGCTCTCTGAACAGAGTGCGAAGACGCTCACCGAGTGTCGTGTCCTCGTGCAGAACCCTCGATATTGTTTCGCGGATCCGACTTATTTGTGTGCGGAGAGCCTCACGGTTAGCCGAGGCAGCCTCCAAGCGAGCTTCTCTTTCGTCCAGCAAAGACCGCAGTCGTTCGGCGATCCGCTCGGTAGATTCTCTATAGTCACCGGCTTCCTCCAGTTTTCTTTCTTCTAGCGCGATATGTTCATCCAGCGCCATGAGTTTGGATAGGTTAAGGACCAGTTCGCCCCGGACCGTTTGTAGAGCCTTATCGAGTTCGCGAAGAGGTAACGGTGGGTCATCGTTGAGTATTTCCCCCAATTGCGATTGGACGCTGAACGTGGTCTCCATCGTGTTAATAACGTTGGTGGCTATTTGAGGGACCTCGCTGAGCTCGACCGTTTCTATCGCGGGGTGGCGTCTTCGCCATAGTTTCGTCGGTAGACTGTAGGGCCTCTACAGCGCGGGCCGGTATAATTGTTTTACCACGCGTCCAATCTGGAAATCCTAGTTCGTTCTTTATGATTTCGCCACTGCCCCGGTTTCCGGCAATTGTTTTTAGCGATAGGGGTTTACTGGTATTCGTGTTGATGATCGGGATATTTGATGATTTTAGTCGCAACCTACCACGCATATCCAATTCGAACTTGGAGTAGTCGCGACCGACAGACGGGACCAGACCGATTTCTGACAAAGTGTTGTAGTAGTCGTTTACAGCTCCCTCAAGTAATTCCTGACTTTGACCAACGCTGCTGGTAGCGCCACCTATTTCCCCCAATTGCGATTGGATTGGAACTGGAGTCTCTATGGTGGGTGTCGCAAGGGAATCCTCGAAATTATCATCATCATCACCATCGAGGTAATCGTCTCTGCCGATTTCATCCATGTTAATATCGTAATCATCCATTTTAATTTTTTCAAAATTATTAATTATGTATTAAAGACAAAACCATACGGGTTTAATAGTTTCAATAATTTTCTTAAAATTAATTATGTCTTCGAGTCAATACGGTCGCAAACTCAATCCATACCGCAGACTGCGTGAGCCCCTCGGGGCAAAAGGCGTGAGACAGAGTGTCGTTATTACGAACAACCCATCGACGATCGACCAGAACCAGCAGCTCTTAGTCCGCTTCCCCAACCTCGGAACTCACGACGTCATTGTGCCGGGTACTGTTCGCCTCGCTTTCACTATTTCGCTGACGTCGACGGACGAGGACCGAACCGTCGTTCAGAACCTGGGTCGCGCCATCGTCAAGAAGACCATGATAAAGATTTCTGGTAATGAGGTGATGTCGATCGATGACAGCGACGTCTACCATTGTTATCAGGACCTGTGGAAGACGGCGCAAGAGCGCGAAAACGCTGTCTATCAGGGTATTGACACCAGCAAAAATAAGAACGTAACCAAACTTAGAATCGGGGCTTGCTAACAAGGTAGATAACAACGCGAGTGACACGCGTCGCTGGCGCTGACGGCAACCGCTTCTACATCCCGCTCGACTTTGAGTTGCTGGAGAGTCACATGCCCTACTATCAGAGTGCTTTGGCTGACCGCCTCGAATATGAACTAACGTTCAACGACTAACGGACGAGTTCTCATGCCACCGACCATTACGACGTTATACGATCGATATGTTTCCCTGGATACGACATGGTCACGATGCCCGAACTCGCGCGATTGATGAGAACCCAGTACGCCGGGCGCGTTGCCATACTTTACGACCGAGTTCTTCGCCATCGCAAGATGACGAAAGACAAAGGCGACACATTGTGGAATATTAACGTCAACGTACCCGCCCGCTCGATGAAAGGTATACTGATGCTGTTCGAGGAGGCTCGGTTCGCATTCGGTGCTAGAAAAACCGACAAATTCTATAACCCCAAAATCACGAAGGTAGAGGTGACGATTGAGGGAGTACCCAATCAACTCTACAGCGCGGGCCTTCGCGCGCACCAGCAGTGGGACGAAGTAAGAAAGCAGTTTGCTGCCGGCTCCAAGCGCTCCCCGGAGGTTGCCGCGGTTGCAAAAGACCTGCATCTCTCGTCCGTCTCCATCGCGGAGTTTCTGAATACCAAATACGCGCTATGGCTAGACATGCGAGCCAGCGACGACGACCAAATACACGGTAGCGGACGCCAAGTTGAGAACGCTAGCGAGGGTGTGACGATCCAGATAACCAAAGAGGCGGATGGAAATGGCGCATTGAACGTGTACTTATATATAATTACATACGCACAACTGAACATCTCAGCGATCTACTAAATCTAACGATTTATTTAATAATTCTAAAGAATTAATTAGCAATCAATACCAATTCACGATTGGAGATGCCCACTCTGCCATAATATGTGGGCAGACAGGATGTTGTGGAAAAACGGTTTTCACCCTAGACTTGCTCGAGGGCTACTACCGCGATGCCTTTCGTCACATTGTGATCCTGTGTCCCACTGTGCGGCACAACGATACTTATCAGCGGCGCCCGTGGATATGGACCGACCCTGAGGTATACGTTATTGACCCCGGTGATAGGCTTCACGATTGGTTGCGTGGTTTATACCAAAGATTCCAGGGTGAGCCCACCCTATACGTGATTGACGATTGCTCAGCCAAGGCGGCGATGACCAAAAAGAAGGACATGCTCTCCGAGCTCGCATTTTCTGGCCGCCATGCTAGGCAAAGTGTATGGATATCCACTCAAAAGTACAACGCCGTCCTCAAGGATCTGCGCGAGCAAACGATATGGGTCGCTCTCTTTCACTGCTCAAGGACGGGACTCATTCGATGACGTCTTCAAGAGAATGACGTTATCCCAACGCGCGAGGAGCGCCTGGAGGTTCGACAGATGCTTTCGGTAAACTAAGCACGCCAAGCTTCTGCTAAAGACTGATCAACCAACTGCTTATAAATGTTATCAATTAATAATAATGTTTTTTAAAAAAATTGGTAACTGCTGAGTAAATGCTTAACAATTAATTAGCAATTGCTGAAGAAATGCTTAGCAAATGTTGAACAAATGCTGAACAATGGTTAACAATGTTAACAATTTGGTGTTCCGCTGCGAGCTTTGTTGCGAGCATAACGGTGATCATAAGTATCGGGTGGTGCGCTTGGCAATATGTTAAAGTGATGAAACTTGTTAGAATAGTTAAATTAATAGTTTTGAAAAAAATGAACTGCGACGAACTTCTCGATCAGCTAATGGAAGAAACCTCTGCTGACATCCTGAAAGATAATGATCCGACAGAGCAATCGGGGTTGACAATCGCGATTGGGGCCGTTACGAATGAAAATGCGGCGCGACGCGAGCGGCTAGCTGCGCTGGTTGCTGGGGGGGGCAATCGGAGCATTATCTCGGTAGGCGTCTCTCAGTTTGTCAGGTGGATAAGATGTCAGATGCGGAGATTGATAAAATGTATGCGCGATACGAATCCAAATTGGGAGCAGAGATGACAAAAAACTCTTGGATCGGCGGCTATTATTTGATACGCTACCGCCGTTAGTATACTTCTCCCTTATACCAAACCACCGAGGGGTTTGATTCGCGATCTAGAGACTGACCCTTTTATAGGACACACTCTTAGAACAGCCTGCTGCTCAATTTATCACAAGTTTGGAATGTACTTAGCTCCACTGACAACCGCGTTGACCACGGGTAAACACTGTCAATTTGGACATATATGCCCACGAACTATAAGCCCTAATACAAAATATAATTTTTGAAAATGATGACAGACACACCCGCGAGAGTGACGGAACAGCAATCTCCAACAGCGTTGGGGATTGTTCCAACCCAATCGAACCCGATTGCAGCACTTCCCTCAACACTGTTGAATCCGATTGATCCTCCAAACCAATCGCGATTGGAGTTGGGGGTTGCACGACATAAAAACCCAAAAAGGTAGGCAGCTGGGAGGGCGGCGGCTGCCACCCGAAAAGTTAAACAAGATAAAATACTCGCCGAGCTTCGAGAGGCTAAACTCCAATCGAGATTGGGGTTGCAGCCAATTAGTGAATTGATGGGGACGGAGACAGCAAAACATCTGAAGACAGAGTTGAGTACAACAACACCCCCAATTCACGAATTGGAAGCACACCCAAATTCTTTGAATTTGTCACCCAATACCAACCGCCGTTGGAGTTTAGCCTCTCGAAGCTCGGCGAATCCGATTGAACCCAAATTCGCAAATTGGAGTTGGGTTGTTGGTGGTGGTCTGGCAGTTGTTGGTGCCCTGTGCGTGTGGAAATACCCCCTATTATCGAAAAAACAACCAGCCAGTGTTCAGAAGAAAGTTACGAAACACCAATCGCGATTGGATGCGCCCCATTTAAACATTGATCGCGACCCCTTTTGTATGCAATAATTATAACAATGGCTGAACAAGATGGTAAAATGATAGTGAATGCGCTTTATCACGCCGTGGTGATATCTGGTTTCAGTATCGGGTATGCTCGACTATCAAAGATGGCTCTAGGAGGGTCCACTCCCAAATTGGACTTTACTGTGAGAGACGCAGGGCTCGCGACCTTAGATGTGGCGGCCGCAGTTTGGACCCGAGATTATCTAGTTAAAGCTGGAATTCTACCAGTTAATATATGGAAATAAATGGCTTCAATCGCAGTAATAGTAGGTGGTGCGCTTGTAAACGCATTGGCGTTCAGCGGTAGCAACTTTATATTCTCTAAAATGAAAAGCTCGAACGTGGATGAGGAGCGTAAGCGTCACGATTTAGCTGTAGAACAACTCAATAGCGCAAAGGTAGCATGGTCGAAAAAACGAACCGCCCATCTGGACTGGGTCAACGAAGTGCTGCGCCGTGAGAATCACACCGCGCAAACTTTCCAGAACGTTGAAGAAGCCAACCGCGAGTACGCGCTGGCATATCTCCAGAAAAGTCTCGATCCAATGGATCCCGAGCCCCAACTTTCAGATTTCTATGTACCGTCAGAGGCCCAAAAAGACCGCGAGATCGCGTTCATCATCGTGTGGGTATGGGTGTGGTGGGTCTCGTCGGCTACTATATAATAATAATTAATTAAAACAATTTTTTTTTATAAAAATATATATATAGAACGATGTTAGTTGTCGAACTTTATTACGCTATGATCGATGTAGGCTACACTGCCCAAAAACATCGTTTACCTGGTGCAAAGAGTATGATTCGTCTGGCCCGAGATTGTCTCGAGACGTGGCGCGAGGACGAAAAAGCGGCCACCCTTTTCGCAAAGCGGATGTTAGATTCCTCCGAGTTAGATTCCCAGAATTCCCTCTCCTGTTCCAACCCAAACGCGATTGGGGCTGCAGCGAAACTTCCAACAAAGGTTTATTATTAACGACGCAGTTACCGGACGAACTGGCGAGGGCATGTTGGAGATTGTCCGATATATTAGAATACTTCGCATACGATGAACACGCGCAAATTGATACCAAACTAACGCGCAAGCTGTCGAATACATACTATAGCCCACGTGGCTACTGGAAGGGCTCGCGGCCATCAAGAACCTCGCGGCGGCGACCAAGGTTTCAGAAAACGCTGTCAAGGAATGGCTCAAGAAGCAGGCCATCTGGCAGATCTATTTACCCGCGCCCTCACAATTATTCCGCGCCCGAAATTCGACGTACCGGTGCCGAACCAAGTTCACCAAGCGGTTCTCTTGTTTACTCTCACGATCCGGCGTCGGTCGCAAAACGTACAAGTACGCACTGACAATCGTTGACGTAGCGAGTCGTTATAAGGGGGCGGGTGAGCCGTTGGCCACTAAAGAGTCTAAGGAGGTGGCCGAGGCTCTTTCCCGAATATATAAGAGGAGTCCTCTCAAATGGCCGAATCTTCTCCAGGTCGATCCTGGCCGCGAGTTCATGGGCGCGGTCTCTCATCTATTGTCTAAGCACAAAGTTTCTATCAGATGCGGCCGCGTCAACATCCACCGGGACCAGGGGATCGTGGAGCGGTTCAATCGAACCCTGGCTGAGAGGCTGTTCGGACACCAATATGCCAAAGAACTTGTAGACCCTCATTTGCGATCGACCGAGTGGGTGGCCAGACTGCCCGCCGTGGTCTCCGCACTGAACGGAGAGGTGACCAGATTGATAGGTAAGAAGCCCGTAGATGCCATCAAGTCTAAAAAGGTGACGAGCAAGCCCTCTGCCGTCTCGCGCGGGCGACCCATTGGTTTAGAGGAGCAGCAATCGCCGATCGGATGTTGACGTCCGGTACCTCTATCAACCGGGAGAGCTTGAAGGTGGCAGCCGCCGCGCGACTGATCCCGTGTGGTCTCTGAATGTATATCATCTGGATCGCTCTATTACCAAACCCGATGAGCCCATGCTCTATTATTTGGCTGATGGTCCATCTCGCGGTTTTGTTCGCGAAGAAGAACTTCTTATGGTACCTTCTGACACCCAGCTACCCCCGATTGCTTAAATCAAGAGAGGTTCTGTATGTATTCCGTCTGGTAACACGCGTCTTTTATCGTAGTACGCCGAGAGTCCTAATTTTTGTTGACAGTACGTTTTCATAACGCCATCTTTCATTTTAAATCCTCTATTTTGTGCTACATCTATAATGTGTTTTCCATCTTCTGTAGTTTCACTTAGTACTCATTTATATCTATCCCAATTTAAATTGTTAGTTCTCTTGGACATTCCTTTCGCAGAGTTTTTATTAATTTGTTCCAAATTATCTTTAGTGGAATTAAATTTTTCTACGAAATGACACTTACTAGATAACGCTATCGCCCTATCTCCGCTGAATTCCATTTTGAAAAGTCCTGGCTCTCTTTCGCTCCATTTATCCCAAGCCAACCATTTCTTTTTTTCTTTTTCAAACTCGTCTAGTAAGTTAGGTCTAATCAATTCCTCTATCGTTTTTCCACTAACTCCTATATACATATTATCCGTGTCCATCTGTATTAATTCAAAGTCTTCTCTTTTTACGTATTTGTCTAGAAATTCGTAGTAAAATTCCAACATTCTCAATTTAGCTAGTTGATAAACCGCTATTCCACAGTGGAAGAGGCTCTTTACTGCACACCGGGGAGGTTTTCGGGAAGATATTTCGTACGCATCTCCTATCTCTTCCAAATCATCAAAGAATGCAGATCTTAACGCTTTGTCAACACATGTTTCGTCTTGTGTATATGTCGTATTTAAATGTCTCTCTTTTGCCTCTATCATTTTTCCACAACACGAATTGCCTAATAATTTCATTATATCCGCTACTGGTTTCTTATTTGGTTCTACATCGCCTGTTCGTCTTGCGGCTGTAACTTCTTTTGCGAACCATTCGAAGGGTTTACCACTAATATAATCTATAACACGATGAACTCCCGTTATTTCTAGGCCGTGTTTTAAATACCATTTCAACAGTGGCGCGTAAAGCAATACTTTAGTGGCCGACATAGATCCCACCAATTTTCTTCCATTTCCTCTAGTTCTTCCAGTATCTTCCAAATATTTTATCATGTGTGCTGGAACCTCATCAACATCTACTTCTCTGTTTATAAAAAGTGGAGACATTTCAGAAAACTTATCTTTTAAGTTGTGTGGAACTTCTATATCCACCTCCGCAAACCCAAACCAGTCTCCAGATAAAACTCTTTTATAAAACTTTTTAATAAATTTAGGATTATGTGGGGTATCTATATGGTGTATAGTTTCTCTCCCACATGGCATATCTTTATTTAACGTAGATAAATATAACGCGTTTGCATCATACCCCAAAATAGCCTTGCAAGGTTTGTTAATTTCATTTGAGGAATTAGATCTAATATTTGAAACACCGGCTTCTGCATAGCATGTAAATACGATTGATGGACCCCCGACTAGAGCGTCTTTCATCATTTCGTATGTTTCTTCTTTTGGTGCATATAGAGCCCCTCTGGTATAACCACCTTTATAGATTTTTGTTCTTTAATGGTTCCTCTCAATAAATATTGTATAGCCACACCCGGTAGTGTTACCGCATCTTTGAAAATATCCACACCTCTGTGTTTATAAAATTCACACATTTTTTCTACCGCTTCTAGGAACGGTGCTACATCTAAATCGTTATAATATTTCAACCAATCTCTGAAAGTTTTCATATTCTTTTCTTCGAAAATTTCTACGACATTTACTTAATTCTGTTTCATCTAGTAACATTTTCCCCGATAGTTTGGAATACCAATTCTCTATATCAGGCAGTCCTGGGTTATCAAGTTTGTCTGGAGATCGAACCACTCGTAAGGAAAGAAAGATTTCTGTCCTTTGCAGTCGTAGGCTTTTATCCAACTATCGTAACTTACACCCGGTCCTAGGTAAAGTATTACATCAAGAAATCTAAACTCCGGAGTAAATAGAAATATTGTTGCGTTTGCCCTTTTTCCGACCATTACTTTCTTTGTTGTTGATGCCAATTCGCCTACTAAATATTTCTTTATTAAGTTTATATCGTACTTACTGCTGTTAAAACCTATAACCGGTACTTGCTCTATCCACTGTTCGATCTTGGCGATTTGGATTTTACGTAAATGTTCTGTATTAAACCCATATCTCAACCATACTTCTTCTCTTATAGCTTTTCCCCTGACTTTCAAATCTTCTACAAATTTTTCTATAAGTTTTGCAGGATCTTTATCACAAATATGAGTTACTGTTCCTGAGAAATTATCTCCTATACTAACGCTTACCGGAACGTGCTCAGCTTCGTACTCTAAACTATTACCTAGCGTTTTAAATTCTGGGTTGAGATACGCCTCAAAATCATATACTATCTGATATGGATAAAGAGTAGTGTCGCAACGATCTTTATATCTTTACCCGTTCTTTGGAATTCGCATTCCCACATAACTACTAGGTTGAATTCTTTGCTTCTTCTAATAAATGTATCTCTTCTCATAGTGGATGCGCGTTCTTTTTTCTATGCTTTGCATGAATCTCGCACCCGTGCCAGTAACAGCCGTGATATTGATATACGGTATTGTTTTCTTGGCAGTATCCATCTACTGGAGCTCCTAAAATCCATCTTTCACCCCCGTGTCCGCACTGTTCGTGGTGAATGTGAATTCCCTCCCGCTTTTCCACAGAATACATCCAATCGATCGCCCCATAACTGTTATAACCTTTTGGGTAAAACGCTTTCTCGAACGACGAACGCGGGCGCTCTAAATAATTACCATCACATACTATTTTTGTCTCACCTTTCATACATTTTGGTCCGTGTCTCTTCATATTACTCGCTTTCGTGAATTTCTGTTTGCAATTATCGCAGGCGTAAATTTTAGATAGGTTTTTAAGGTTTTTTATCAGAAATGCGTGATTATTAAATAGTCCTATTGTCATTGGTTTATTACCTATTTCCTTGTAGTGTGCTGGTACCTTTTTCAACCACCATACGTCACATTCGGTGGGTTGATATACTTCTATTCCGATTTTAAAAAACTCTTCAACCTTTTTCAGGTCTGAAAAAGGAATTGGTGAAACCACATTATTACCGAAATATTGCTTACTAAATTCTCTCGCTTTGTCCGTACATCTGTCGGGTCTTTTATCTGTCATATGCATAGCTAGACACCTGAACAGACAAAGGTCGTCATTATACTTATCTAAAGAATACATACCTTTTCTATTCTTCAGCCATTCTGGAAGTTCTCCTCCTGCTGCTTCTTTGGATTGTAGTCCCAAATCTATTCCCCTACTACCCTGTATTGGCTTTACGAAAACCTCTACCCATCTTACAAACTTCCACTTTGTATTCGGTCTGTCTATTTTATCGGACATTATTCGTGTTTGCTCCTTATCTGACAGCCATTTTTTAACGGTTTTCATTGATGATAGACTTGATAGTGGTTGGCTACCACCGAGATTTTTGTGAAATATTAGAGTTATAGGTTTTCCCCCAATTTCATTGGAATTAGTTTCCTCCATATGTTCTAGCTTGTAAGAATATGAATATCTCAAATAAAAATTTGTTGTTAGATACGGAGCTAGTTTATCGGACATGCGTTAATGTTTTTACGAAAGGATAATGTAACTACCCGTCTTCCATTTTCTACCTTTTCCAATGTTTCATCGTGAGCCCCCAATATTTCTTCACCTTTTTCCACTATCGTACGAACTATAGATCTTTTATTTGGTATTTGGCCACCTGTGTGTCTAATTTGAGACAAATTATTTGTGCTTGAAGGTAATTCTTTAGAATTAATTACACTAGCCCTTAGCTCCGCAATATTTTCTTTTTGAATTCTGTTACCAACTTCCTCTGCTAGTGAGAGGTCTTTAAAGGCTCCTCGTTTGTGGGCGTGGGTAAACCGCTTCATAAACGCCTCATTCTTTGTGGCGTTTATCAGATTTGTCAACCCCTAACTCTCAACCGTTTTACTATAAGTAATCCCTAGAGATTCGGCTTCTCTTCTCAAACTTTCGATTTCTGGCGTTATCATATTTTCTGTAATATACTTTTTGTATAACCTATGAAATTTATCTGTTCAATTGGTCATGAAAACATTATGTTTTTTTCACTTCCAATTGAATATAAACATATACATATACATATATAATGGAGTGTGAGACTTGTTGTAAGACGTTTACGCGTAAAGACTATCTACGAAGGCATCTAGCGAGACGTAGAAAGTTTCCTTGTGCCCCCCACAATTTCAATGCCCCAGATGCCCTTGTAAATTCGTTAGTGCCCAAACTCTTTGTAGACATAAGCAACTACGCTGTCAGGTGGCTAAAGGTGAACGTGGTAGACTAGGGCTGGTAGAATTAGTTGCTGATCTACGAAATCAATTAGCTATATTGGAGGAGAAAAATGGGGTGTTGGAATATACACTATCACTCGTGGGCACATCCAATCGTGAATTGGTATTGCATTAATTATTTTCTCAAAAATTCATAAATTTCCTCGTGGGGGTATTACAGGGGGTTGCAAATTTATGAATTTGCTGTCGGGAGACAATTTCCTCGTTAACCAATTTTTGATTTTTTCGGGGGTGGTGGGGGTAGTATAGAGGGTTATAAATGATACCACCGCAGGTGGTATCATTTTGACTCCCTATATACTACTACTACTTATGATCACCTGGGGTCCGTTTCACTAAACTTCTTACGACTTAAATGTTCGTAAGTGCAAATTTGGAATCGTCTGGAAAGTTCAATTGATGGATTTTCATTTATTGAGCATAGGCTGCTTATGCAGCCTATGCTCAATAAATGTAAATCCAATAATTGTTTACAAGAAAACATTGTTAATGTGAAATGTACAGACTATCATAGGTTTGCACTTACGAACATTTTAGTCGTAAGAAGTTTAGTGAAACGGACCCCTGGTTTGTAAGGCAACCATTTTTCAAAGTTTGTTTTTATTATCAAGGCTTTTATTATTTAGCATTAGTAATGATGTCCTTGTCCTTGTGATGATGTCCTTGTTTTTTAGGTGCAAATTGAGATTCAGTAAAATTTATTTCATTTTGCCTTATCACATGATTGACTTGTTTCTGCGTATTTGTATGTTTAGGTTAACCCTTAGACCGCTACACACAACAATTGACGTCTGCTGTTGCTTTTATATCTTGCCTTATTTATCAATAAAAAACACGGTTTGACAGCACTTCAGAATGTGATTCTGAAGTGCTGTCATAGCATGTTGTAAATTATTCTAAAGTGCTGTCAAAGCATGTTTTTGATGATAAAAATGGAAAATAAACAGCAGATAATAAAAAAAATTAAGATAGCGGTGTAAGGGTTAAAATGTGTATTCCTGTATCGCAAATATCTTAACCCTTAAACCGCTATCTTAATTTTTTGTCGTCTGCTGTTTATTTTCTATTTTCCATTTTTATCATCACAAACATACTTTGACAACACTTTAGAATAATTTAAAACATGCTTTGACAGCACTTTAGAATCATTTCCATTGGAAATGATTCTGAAGTGCTGTTAAACCATGTTTTTATTGAGAAATAAGGCAAGATATGAAAGCAACAGCAGACGACAATTGTTGTGTGTAGCGGTCTAATGGTTAACTACTTCAGGGATTAAGCCAGGGATTTTGGGAAGGGGCCTTTTTTTATATTTTGGGAAAAAAAAAGCGCGTGAAATTGCTTGAATTGGGAATTTTTTTTGTCGACCGATCGAATCCATTACTGGGATTTTTTGTCGATATTATTAGTAAATGGTGTGGATGTCATTGATCTCACTTACTCCTGGTTAATATTTTATTAACCAACCATCCAAATTTGACAACTTGTGTCAATGAATCTGCTTATGGACTGATGAGCACAATACTCAAGATTTCACTGGTGACCCATGCTCTTGATTGACATACTTTTTATCATCAGAGCTGTGTATAAGTAAAGATATCCAAATTATTGTGCACATACACATCCATATACAGTTGTATTGATGTCTAAGTTATTATTCAGGGACAGCATATATTTAATTAAACCTTGGAATGGCTTCCAATTATATTTTCAATATTCAGGGTTCCCACGCATCGGAAAAGTCAGGGAAATTCAAGGTCAGGGAAATGTCAGGGAATTTTGATTTTTGTCAGGGAAATTTGATTTTTGTCAGGGAAATTTGAAAATTTAGAAAATGTCAGGGAAATGTCAGGGAATTTTGATTTTTGTCAGGGAAATTTGATTTTTGTCAGAAATTTAATTTTTGTCAGGGAAATTTGATTTTTGTCAGGGAAATTTGAAAATTTAGAAAATGTCAGGGAAATGTCAGGGAAGTTTGAAATCCCAAGATCTGTGATTTTTTTGTGTAAATCTGCAGATATATGGCTACGGCAGTTTTCTCATTATAATGTTCTGTTGATGGAATTGTTTAACTTAATGTCAAACGAAAAGAAAACTGAAAGGAACTTGCAGAAACAACTGAAATAATAGCGAAACTTCAGAAAAGACTTCTTGATATGTAACTTATAATGTAGGACTTGTAACGAAAGTGTTATTTTCTTTGAAAAGCCAAATTAAATCTAATAAAATGTCAGACCTTGTGCAGAAAAGCTACTGTTACTTTCACCAAATAATCATGAATATGTGACATCTAGGTCATTATGGTCCTGCTTACTCTTGTCAGTCACAATATGCAATGCATGCTGTAATTTGGATGTCTAGGCATTTTTTTCATGATGGTATTAAGTCAGCGGGCATTATGTTTTGCACCTGTCTGTGCGTCCATCACACTTTATGTTTACCTTGTCCATTTCTCTGTTACCTACAGCCATCAAACTTGAACATGATTAGCAACAGTTGTACATCAGAAACAGACATATCCCATGTGATCTTCATTTGACCGTCGCCTACTTTTTTCACTTGATTGGCTTAGTCGTTTCATTCTTCACCTTGTCGAGCATAGCATTTTTCTGGGATATGGCTGCTAATGTGGGCATCATCTGTGTCTTACAGACACAATTTTCCAGTTGAAATATGTTTTACCTTTGTCATTATCTCTGTACATACAAATACATGTACTAGTATGTATGTCTAGCAGAGAAATGTGTCATAATCCAAACATTAATGAATACATTGCTGTTAAGGTTGTACATGGTTTATTGATGCAGTTAGCATTTATGTATTGAGTTTTACTTTTAATTAGGTTTTAATAAAAAAAACGTGAATATCAGAAAGGTACAATTACCATAAAGTGACACTACTGGTATAAAATCACTTCATTAACAAATCACCAGAACCATATATAGCTACATGTATGTTGGTGTTAGATCTGGGTCGATACATTCAGTGAATTTGCACTGTTCCCCGCAATATAAGTGCAATTCTAGCTCTGGCAGTCAGGTGAGTCATATTGTCTGTCCATGTGTAGAAATAACAATAACTATTACCTTACCCGCTTGTCACAAGGTGCTGTCACAGACAGGCGTATTCCTTAAGCACTTACTTACTGACAAACCTAGTTTTAAATTGTCTTGTGAACCCCAATTCAGTCAGTACTTTTCAACTAGTTGAATATTACATGTATGAGTTGTTTGCTAATTACTTTACTCTAAAATGCTATCTGTAGGCCAGTTTGAAAAACATGATGTATTGTTATGGCACTGTCTCTCTCATTTCATCTACACTGTATTTGCAATTAAAGGTTTTAAAGTGACTTATACATCTGTAATCACATTAAAGATTAATTTGAAACTTCATATGCATATTTATCCATAGTTACATTCTGGAACACCTATGCTGACCATGGCAAGATCAAATAACGTAATGTTAACCTCAAATTGCTGCTGGATGTGGTGAATATGTGTTTAATAGTAAGATGAAAGGTTATAGTTTAAATAATAAGTATTTATTTTATTCTGCATTCTTTAACACTGCTATTATTGAAAGTTTTGAAAATACCATCCTTTTACCTTAAATCTGAGGAATGGAAAACTGACACCCTTCTCATGTAACTCACTTTGTTGCATTCAAATACTGACACCCTTCTCATGTTACCCACTTTGTTGCATTCAAATTCATACTTTTTATTATTCCCCTATAAATTCCAGCACAAAAATATTTACACAATTCCCTAACATTTGATTGGTCCGTTGCAAGTCTCCGTCCAAAATTTATATCCCAGTAAACTCCATGCCGAACTACTTCCCGTAACTGTGAGGCGCAGTTAAAATAATTCTGAAGAAAACGGAAAATAAACACATTTTTTCCGTTTTCTTAAGAATTACTTTAACTGCGCCTCACAGTTACCGAAAGTAGTTCGGCGTGGGAGTTTACTGGGATATAACTTTTGGACAGAGACTTGCTACGGGCCAATCAAATGCTAAGGAATTGTGTAAATATTTTTTGTGCTGGAATTATATACAAATATAAATTTGTATCAGTAAAATCATTAAATGATTTATATGTCTTCAGAATGTAATGGGTAACATATGCTTTCTGTATCAAATTGCTTGCTTGTGCTACTGACCTTATACCTCTGTTTATCCCGTCAACATAGTGCGTATGTGCCGTGAAACACGGTGCCGTGAAACATTTTTGATATCCAGTCAATACTATTTTTGCATTTTACAGCCATTTGTAGGTGTTGACGGGATAAATAGAATAGTAGGTTAGTGCCGTGAATGGGAAAAAATATCTGGCGCGGCACGGAAACGGGATGTGCTCGGCAGAGCCTCGCCCATCCCGTTTCCTGAGCCTTGCCAGATATTTTTTCCCATTCACGGCACTAACCTACTATTCTCTATAACAACACCATGTTCAGCATTTTCTTCAATAAAAAAGTATATATGTATACTAACTGGCCATAGTAGAAGAATAAAAATTGCAACGTAACTGTATTGTTATGCCCCACCACGATAGTGGAGGGGGCATTTAGTGTTACCCTTGTCCGTCCGTCCCGTCCGTCCCGTCCGTCCGTCCGTCACAAAACTTTAACGCTCGGGTAAATATCTTATAATTTCTGTTTCCTTTCACGGATCAGCTTCATACTTCATACGCATTGCTCTAATGGTCCTCTACTGCCCTGTGCCAAATCCACATTCGTCCTGCCACCGCCAAGCCCAGGGTCAAGGTCACATACTTAGTGCTTCAAAAACTTTAATGCACTGGTATATATCTTATAATTTCTGTTTTCTTTCACGGATCAGCTTCATACTTCATATACGCATTGCTCTAATGGTCCTCTACCGCCCTGTGCCAAATCCACATTTGTCCTGCCCCCACCAATCCCAGGGTCAAGGTCACATACTTGGTGCTTCAAAAACTTTAATGCTCGGGTAAATATCTTATAATTTCTGTTCCCTTTCACGGATCAGCTTCATACTTCATATACGCATTGCTCTAATGGTCCTCTACTGCCCTGTGCCAAATCCACGTTTGTCCTGCCCCTGCCAAGCCCAGGGTCAAGGTCACATTCTTTTTGCTTCAAAAACTTTAACGCTCGGGTAAATATCTTATAATTTCTGTTCCCTTTCATGGATCAGCTTCATACTTCATATACGCATTGCTCTAATGGTCTTCTACTGCCCTGTGCCAAATCCACGTTCGTCCTGCCCCCGCCAAGCCCAGGGTCAAGGTCACATACTTGGTGCTTCAAAAACTTTAACACTGAGGTAAAAATAAATTTTGACTTGGAATTTGGCCTCATTTATTATCAAAGCGATATGTGGGGCATCCGTGTTCTATGAACACGTTTTCTAGTTTATTGATAGTCCTTCTTTTGCTGAGAAAATCAGTTCAGTTCTGTGGTTACATTTTAGGGTGGGAATTGGCTCTAGGATCTTCCATGCCCGTATGCTGAGAAAATGAATTGACTTTAATGACAACTAAAGTGCAATTGATACCTGATATGTTTTAAATATTCTGAACTTGATACATTTGTTAAAGTAAAACGATGTATACATACCATACTATTTTGTTCTGTAAGTACATGTACATGTAATGTTTACGTTGATGCCAATGGTAATGATGTTACATGTGTGAAACAAACTTAGATATAGAGAATAGTAGGTTAGTGCCGTGAATGGGAAAAAATATCCGGCAAGGCTCAAGAATTTCTTTATTTCTCATCAGAAGTATATGCTGTGACCACTCATTTGAACCGTCTCGCCGAGACGGTTCAAATGAGTGGTCACAACATATACTTTGGTTCAGAAATAAGGAAAATAGATAGAGAATAGTAGGTTAGTGCCGTCAATGTGAAAAAAATATCTGGCAAGGCTCAGGAAACGGGATGGGCGAGGCTCTGCCGAGCACATCCCGTTTCCGTGCCGCGCCAGATATTTTTTCCCATTCACGGCACTAACCTACTATTCTATTTATCCCGTCAACACCTTCAAATGGCTGTAAAATGCAAAAATTGTATTGACTGGATATCAAAAATGTTTCACGGCAGCGTGTTTCACAGCACACACGCACTGTGTTGACGGGATATACATGAGACATGAGATCAAATCACATGTTATTCTTTCTGAACAAAAGTTAGACATACATTTAAGTAGAGGTGTACCGCTTTGAGCTGGCGCGTTATTATTGTAAATATTATTGTAAACACGTGCTATTTTACACCAATGTTTATATAAACAAAGCATGTAAACAACGCCATGTCAGGCTGGTATACTTATAGTACTTCCTGGTTTTTAGTACATGTGTACTTGTTTTCACAAAAGTAACAAAATACATCCAAAAAGGTGGTTAGGGTTGGCTGAAGGGGAGAATATCGAGGCCAACATTAATTTAGAGTTCACGTGTTGAGGCTTTGATCTTTAAGCAATTAATACCACAAATTTAAGTTAATGACTTGCTCCTTTTTTTGTCAGGGAAAAATGGCATTTTGTCAGGGAAATGTCGGAAATGTCAGGGAATTTTATATCGGCTTCTGTGTGGGAACCCTGATATTTCTCATCAGAAACCTGAGCACATATGCTGCTGAAATATGTTTTTTATCATTTAATTATTATACCCCCACAAACAAAGTTTGTTGGGGGTATATAGGAGTCAGCTTGTCGGTCGGTCGGTCGGTCGGTCGGTCGGGGTCGGTCGGTCGGTCGGTCTGTTGGAAATTCCTTTCCGCTCTATATCTTCTACACCGATGCATGGATTATCAAATGGCTTGGCACAAATGTTTCTCATGATGAGAAGGTGTGTCGCGATCATTAACCATGCACCTACGTCCAAGGTCAAGGTCACAGTTGAAGGTCAAAGGTCAAACCTATCGAAATTCCCTTCCGCTCTATATCTTCTACACCGATGCATGGATTATCAAATGGCTTGGCACAAATGTTTCTCATGATGAGAAGGTGTGTCATGATCAATAACCACGCACCTACGTCCAAGGTCAAGGTCACATTTGAAGGTCAAAGGTCAAACCTATTGAAATTCCCTTCCGCTCTATATCTTCTACACCGATGCATGGATTATCAAATGGCTTGGCACAAATGTTTCTCATGATGAGAAGGTGTGTCGCGATCAATAACCACGCACCTACGTCCAAGGTCAAGGTCACAGTTGAAGGTCAAAGGTCAAACCTATTGAAATTCCCTTCTGCTCTATATCTTCTACACCGATGCATGGATTATCAAATGCCTTGGCACAAATGTTTCTCAGGATGAGAAGGTATGTCGCGATCAATAACCACGCACCTACGTCCAAGGTCAAGGTCTCAGTTGAAGGTCAAAGGTCAAACCTATTGAAATTCACTTCCGCTCTATATCTTCTACACTGATGCATGGATTATCACACTATGCCCAGGGTCAAGGTCACAGACTTGATGCGTTTGAAACCTTAACGCTCGGCTAAATGGCTTATAGTCAAAAATGCCTCGTTTTCTTTGGCTGCCAGTGGGGGTATTCGTGTACCGATAGGCCACATTTATTGTTGGTATAATTTGTGAGGAATCGTACAAATGTACGTGTTCACATAACTGGGACGAACTATCTTGGATATCAAAATGATTGCGATCAGTTCCGGGACAGACATTGTCAGATTTTGAATCAATCTCTCGGTGCGGAATTAGGTTTACCAGACCATATGCTGAGCACATGGCATCGCTAATGTTGAATCCACCCTGTGGTCATGGAGTGATTAATACTCACCACAAGTTCAAGAAACTTGAGAAAAACAAATTCTGCGGTTGACGTTGTCATGTAATTACATACAAATCAACGATGAAAGCCGAAAATACCGAATCAATAGTTACACCGTCCTGACTTGATTGTATAGATAAAAATTTGTATTGCCGCTTTTTTCGCCCGAAAAGACGCGAACATTCTTCATTGCTTTTTGGGTTTTTTTGCCGATTGGGAATTTATTTTACAGATTGGGAAAATAGTAGTTTAGTCCCTGTACATACATGTAGTTGGTGAACCAGTCATCCAATAGTTCACTGATGATTTAACCCTATCAACACTTAACCCTTTTCCTGTTTTGCGATATTTCGACTCTTCTAAATCCAAAACATCTGAATAAAAGAATCAAATGCTGGGTCAAATGATGGTTTAATTGTCTGATAGAGTAGAAAACATTGTGGGAAAAGGAGAAATTGCAGAGGCGTGAAAAGTAGTTTCTATCAGGGAAAGGGTTAACAGATCTCACCATGATGTTTGCAAACAGTGTAGATCCAGATCAGTCATCTCATCAGGATCACTGAGTGCACCATTTGTGGATATTTTCTTATTTATAAAAACAAGACAATTAAACACATGTAGTCAGATAATGACATAGTCACATAGGAGTGTCCATTAACCCTTACTATGCCAAATTAAATGTTGTCGTCTGCTGGAAATGTTTTATTTTCAATATTTCTCGACAAAAACCTGGTTTTGACAGCACATGAGAATCGTATCCAGTGGAGACGATTCTCATGTGCTGTCAAAACCAGTTTTTTGTTAAGAATTAAAGCAAAAATGAAAAACAGCAGACGGCAATTTCCGTCAACAGCGTAGGAAGGGTTAATGTTACCCCGTCCCGTCAGTCCGTCTTTCCGCACACATGGCGAGGTACTTATGTGGCTAGAGAACAATGGGTGACTCTTATGTGGCTATATATTTCTCTTACGTGACTACTTTAAACAAAAGAATAGCCACATAAGTATCTATTTGTAGGAATGTCTGTCTGTCCGTCCGTCCGTCACCAACCTTATAAGTTGTAGAACTTTTAAACCGTACTCGCTTTTTTTTTCGCTGATTTTTTATTCGACCCAGGGATCATGGATTATTTCCACCTTTTTTACTTAGAATTTGGCAATTTTGCCTTTTAAGTCGTAAAATTTATTTCAATTTTTTATTCAACATGCGGGGCATAGATTATCTCCACCTTTTCGACTTACGGTAGATTTGGCAATTTTGCCTTGTAAGTCTTAAAACTTTTGAACCCTAATAGCTACACACCTGAATTTTGCCTTGTAACACGTAAAACTTTTAAACCGTACTAGCTACACACCTGAAACTTGGTATGTAGCTTCCTTATGATGAGTAGATGCTCAAAGTTTATTTTGATTTTTGATTCGACCCCCGGGTCATGGATTTCCTTCCGCCTTTTCGACTTAGAATTTGGCAATTTTGCAAACTTTTAAACTCTCATAGTTACAGACCTTAAACTTGGTATGTAGCTTCCTTATGATGAGTAAATGTGCAAAGCTTAGTTTGCTTATTTATTCGACCCTCGGGTCATGGATTATCGCCCCCTTTTCGACTTATAATTTGGCAATTTTGTCTTGTAACTCGTATAAGTTTTAAACCGTAATCGCTACATACCTGAAACTTGGTATGTAGCTTCCTTATGATGAGTAGATGCGTAAAGTTTATTTCGATTTTTTATTTGACCCCCGGGTCATGGATTATATCCTCTCTTGGACTTGGAATTTTCCCTCGTTTATTTAAGCGGTATGTGTGGCATTCGTGTTCTATCAACACATTTTCTAGTTGTTACATAACATGGCTCTAGCATCTGAAATTTATTATAACATACTTGAGACCATTGTTTGACAGATTATATTTCATAGAAAGGTTATCAGTAAAAAGAGGTTATCCATTCACATCATATTTACATATATCTTGTTACATGTTAAGAACATTAAAGCTGGGGTCCCACATGCCCGGTTATAATATAGGGAGACAGATAGTTTTGTATATTTACATATAACTTGCTACATGTAGTCGAATCTGGCAAATAGACACATTTTTTATATCTCTGTTACGAACATTAACTCTTTGCATGCTGGGAAATTTGTGGGCTATAAATAGTTCAAAAATAGCAGATGACAATTCATTATATTTTTTTTTATTTCTCCTTATAAATGTCATGAATATGTCTTGGAATTTCATTAGAATTGTGTCCGGAGGACACAATTCTAATGAAATTTCAAGACATATTTACAGAGAGAAATAAAATATATACTCCTAATTTGTTTGGTGGATATTTTCGCCGCTAGCATGCAAAGAGTTAAAGCTGAGGTCCCACATGCCCGGTTATAATATAGGGAGACAGATAGTTTTGTATATTCTGTATATATGACATTTTCTGGCGAAATAAACATTCATTCATCATTACCCCACATATTGATTGGCATTATTATACATTTTATATCAAGGGCGATAACCGTGTTTCCTTCAAATGTTAACAGACATTGCTATTTATTCTCAGTATTTATTTTTTGATGTGCAATGATCATACTATATAATCTGTCTAAAATATTTATTTTTTTCAGGTGACACATTTAATTAGTATAAATAATTAAAAAATATCATGCCTCATTTGCATATGAAAATAGCCTGATACCACCGTGAGTCACTATCAGTAAAATAAATATTACTAAATGATTATATCTGTATAGCGGGCACTCATAATATTTAGAACTGGTGGAATAGTGACACAATTATACACTTATTTAATTCCTATAATAAAGATCATTTTGTGCCTACTGAGTGAGCATGTACATGTACCCTTAACTCTTTGCATGCTGGGAAACTTGTGGGCTATAAATAGTTCAAAACTAGCGGACAAAAACTCATCATATTTACTTGTATTTCTCACCTTAAATATCATGAATATGTCTTAGAATTTCATTAGAATTGAGTCCTGAGGACTCAATTCTAATGAAATTTCAAGACATATTTACAGAGAGAAATAAAACATATACTCCTAATTCGTTTGGCGGATATTTTCGCTGCTAGCATACAAAGAGTTAACCGACCTTTTTAGGCCCCGAGTCTCACATAATTATGAGGTGTATACAAAATTGACTTTAAATTTGCCATATCTCAAAAATTATACATAACCAGCGGCAAATGTACGGTGATAGTGCAAACACATACCCATCCATACGTTTTCTCTTGTATAAATTACTGTTTGAAACTCCCTAGGCTATTAACCCTTAGCCTGCTGAATGAAATGTTGTTGTCTGCTGTTTATGATTTATTTTCTCAT
>CM055281.1:61183328-61231335 GCA_029237695.1 Conchocele bisecta
CTGCATATATTTGATGATTAAAAGTATCCAGAATTATTATACCAAATTTATTACATTATTACAGCCAAAATGGCTGTGATAATGTAATAAATTCGGTATAATAAAAATTTATAAATTTATCCTTAAATGGAAAATTTCTCCCTCAAAGTAGACTTTGCTAGATAAGTATACTTTGCATTTTGTAATGTCGCTAAAATAGGCTACAGATCTATTTCCTTTGACCCTAATTAATGTATTGATTTTGGCGACATTTTGGGGAATACAACAACCTTTTGCTAGCTTTATGTTCTCTTTAATGACAGATCAGAATGTTACCTATAAATAGAATACAGAGCTCCAGATAAGGTGTGTATTTGAGTAAATATCCAATTAAAATTGCCAAAAACCCAATTGAAATCAGAAGTAGTGAGTATCAAAAAGCAATGAAAAATTTGTGGTATCTTTATCACGCTACAGATTACAATAAACAGATCACAAATATAGCAAATTTTCTTATTTTTCCATGAAAATGAAAACACATCTTGGTATTTCATTAGAATTGTCTCCAAGGAGACAATTCTAATGAAATACCAATATGTGTTTTCATTTAGAAGCAAACTATTCAATGAGTGCGGTCTGCTGATGTGTAAACAGTTGTGTGATTCTATTTTACACAATTAAAATTTTGACATACCCAATTGCTTCAGAAATGATGGAGTGACAATACTCAATTACTAATTCCTTATCTGGAGCATGGAATCTATACAGGGCCGCAACCAGAGGTAACAAGAGTGCCAAAGGTCACAATATATGCCCGTCGAGGCAAGGCCAGTCAACAAGGGAAATAACTGATCTTGACGTGATAAACATGTAAACCAAATTTGGTTACGATCCGTCAAGTAGAACTCGACTTATTGCGTGGACAAGGAGTCCGAAAATTAAAAATGGCTGCCAGGTGAGATAAGTATCGGAAAATTTTCAAAATCAATAGGCTTCTTTATCTTGCCATGATAAACATGTATACCGAATTTGGTTTCGATCGGTGAAGTAGAACTTGAGTTATTGCGTGGACAAGGATACAGAGTGCGAAAATTAAAAATGTCCGCCAAGGGGATATAAGTCATCGGAAATTTTTCAAAATCAATACACTTCTTCGTCTTGCTGTGATAAACATGTATACCGAATTTGGTTACGATCGGTGAAGTAGAACTTGAGTTATTGCGTGGACAAGGATACAGAGTGCGAAAAACACAAAATGGCCGCCAAGGGGAGATAAGCCATCGGAAAGTTTTGAAATATCAATAGGCTTCTTCGACTCGCTGTGATAAACATGTATACCAAATTTGGTTACACTCCGTCAAGTAGAACTCTAGTTATTGCGTGGACAAGCTGTGCCCGCCCGCCCGCCCGTGAATACATAATACGTCCCGTTTTTTCAAACGGGCGTATAAAAACCAGACTAGGTGAACAAAGTGCCAATATGGGGGTCAGGGAGCATTCTCCCCGCTACCACCCCGGAGATGTGTTTAATTCTTAAATTGGCAAAATGACAGATGAGGCGGTTGCCTCATCTGTCATTTTGCCAATTTAAGAAAGATGAGGCGACCGCCTCGTATGCCTCTTCCTGGTTATGGTACTGATATATATCGATAGACTACAATCATTTGTTTTATATTTTAACCCTTTCAACACTAGAGACCTCCTCTGCCAATTCTAATGCCGATGATCCCCTGAAGTTGTTCTAAGGAAAATTACCGTAATAAGCATAACAATTTGGACACAATTTATTCTGGGAAACACATATAATTTATATGCGTTTCCCAGAATACATATTTGGACACTCTTTGTTGTGGGAACCATATATTTATATGTTATAAATATATGGTTCCCAGTCCCACAACAAAGAATGTCCAAATATTTAGTGTTAGTTTGGTTGTACAGGTTTTTCACAATAAAAACATAATTGGAAACAATATGCTTTGGGGAAACCCCTGTTTATAGGGGTTTACAAAAAGCATATGGTGTCCGAATATTTAGGGCTGTTATGGTACTTGTGCTTTTCCAAGATTGATCACCTATTTATAGGACTAGTCTATATTTATATTCCAGGAAAATGTGTTTTCTGATGTTGGCATTGGTTTGCCTGTATGCAAGTTCAGGCGAGGCATGGTCGACAACTAGCCATGGCCCTGCACGCAACAACTGCGGAAATACGGGAACCGACCCTAACAACACAGACCCAGTCTGTTATTGCTACCATAACGAAAACTTCCTGCCATACAACATCAGCGGCCTCTTTGTGGACTGCAGCAGACGCAATCTCGCCATCGTGCCGACACAGTTGCCAAGCAACGCAGCCTTCCTGGACATGAGCCACAACAATTTAACTGGCGAATATCTCGTCAGTCATCAACCTTTTCGGCAATTTTCAAACCTTACAGTTGTGTTTTTAGCATATAACAAGATTTGCAATATTGTCAACGAGTCTTTCACTGGTCTTGAAAATGCTCTGATTTTAGACATCACAATGATTTATATCAGGTATGATAAAAACAGCATCTCTCAAACTGCCTTCAAACACTTAAAATGTCTTCGGAATTTACGCATGAAGCAAAATTGGACCAATTTCAATAAGGAAGAAAGCTACCCAGACAAGGCGATTAGTGACCTTAAAGCACTGGACACCCTTCATATCGACACAATGCCTGACAGACCCTTTCCCAGTCGATTTCGGGAACTAACCAATCTAAAATACATTCAGTTAAGTCATGATTGCTGCATAAATAGATGTAATGTGCCGAGAATTGACAACAATACGTTCCAGAACCTGCCGCACCTGCAATATATAGGAATGGCTGTGTGTCGCGTTCAGCAAATCATGTACAATGCCTTTGGCGTTCTGACTAACCTTACACGGCTCGACCTTAATTGGAACGAAAACCTGACATTTAGTTGCATGTATAACTTGACAAGTGGGCTGCGTTATACAAAAATAGACATGCTCTGGTTGATAGGAATACACAATTATTACGGCGGCTGTAACACATTAACAGCGGAACACTTACAATTTCTAAACGAGACCAACATAAAACACCTTGTTATTGGTAGTAACCATATTTCAGGGCTTACCATGAATGCCACCAATTACATTCCGAAATCATTAGATTACCTATCCTTAGCTGACAACATGTTTTTATATGATAAATATGTTACAAAGATATTTAATAAGAATTTGCTACCAAATTTAGAGAAGCTGATCATATCCAATCAATTTGAGTCAAAAGTTCCTGGTAACTTACCGCCATATCGGGTAAGTGTTAGGAAGTGGACAGACCAAGATTCTGAGACAGGGTTTGAAGAATACCCGGGACAGGTACTCCAGTATGGTTTACAGAACCAACAAAAGCATTCTTCACCAGTTTGTGTTTCGTTAAACACAAAACCAACAGCGGGAGAGTTGTCAAACGAAGTCAAAGATGATGTGACTTATTTGCGACTTCCGAGGTGTCTGGAAACGTTAAACCTGAGCAACATGAGAATGAGGATGGCACTAGCGAAGTACAATTTATCCACACAGCCAAATAGCTTAAGGTATCTATACATGAATCGTAATATGTTTTTGAAGTGGAAAGGCCCTATCACTGGCTTTAATAAGTTAGAGACACTTGATTTGTCTGAAAATGGATGCGACTTTGTCAGTAATAGTTTCTTTTATGATATGCCAGAGTTGAAGTATTTAAATATGTCATATAATTACCTCGGCGAATCACTATCCAAGGATGAAAATGGCTCGATATTCTATCAATTACAAAAACTTCAGACCATGGATCTTAGCAACAATATAATCACTCGCCTACCGAAGAAAATATTTTCTGGATTAGAAAAATTGCAGCAGCTGATTGTTAGTGATAATCACATGATCGAGTTTGATGTCGAAATCAGTCACATGAAAAAACTAAATTTTACCAATTTCACTGGAAATGTTCTCAGTTCTTTACCGCTATCAGTACGAGCACATCTGGACAAGCTGGCTAGTACACATAACATGACCATCAATCTGCTGAATAATAACATGCAGTGTGACTGCACACATCAGCAATTCCTACAGTGGATGCTTGACACCGAAGTACATTTTGACAACATATCCGCTTATACGTGCACAAATATGGACCGCCAGCAACAGAATCTGACAAGATATGAACTTAGAAAAAACATATTACCACAATTGAGAAGACAATGCTACGACTATACATGGTTGTACATTGCTGTAACGGCAGTCGTAACACTTATCGTTGGTTCAATAACGGGCAGTGTTGTATATCGAAACCGTTACAGAATTTATTACTTGTATTATAAATGTAAATTCAGCATAAAATACAGCCATTCTAGACAAGGGTATGAAAGGCTGTCAGATAAAAAGGACATTAATGTTTCATATGCTGATACTGATGCTGAATGGAAATTTTTTGATGAAATAATTAAAACCGAACTGGAAGAAAAACGCAACATAAGTCTTTATGATGAATATCTCAACGGTAAATTAGGCGAATACGTGACTGAAAATATCATAGAAGGAATTATAAGAACACAAGGCACGCTCATTGTTCTCACCAAGGATTATCTTCGCCAACGGTGTTGCCGCTTTATATTAAACATGGTTCGTGAGGCGGCAATCGAACGGAACAGTAGAATAATGCACTTCGTGTTTAAGGGAATTACAGTCGACTCATTGGAAGAAATATGTCCTGATAAAAAGTTTGTTTTAGAAATACAACGAATGATTAGTGATACCAAATATGCGCATGTGGTAACCTATCCAGAAAATATGTTAACTGGTACACGTAAATGGAAGGGATTTTGGGATTCCATGACAGAACAATTACGTAATGATAGCACGAAACAAGCATAAACATGTGGGGTCACGTGTTATCATTATTGAAAGAATATTCTACTGAAAAAGATTACATAAAACATTTTAGAATAAATACCCCGTTTTTATAAATTGACAAGTCTGAAAATAATTTTGTGATGATTAGTAGGGGTGAAACAGGCCACAGGTTGAAGTAACGGACCGAGGTCTATAAATAATTAAATGAAGAAAAAAAAAATGTTTACCCCCTCCATCTAATCATTAGATGGAGGGGGTAATTTTTTTATTTACTTCATTTATTGATGCTTTTAGGCATATTTAATGTATTTATAGACCTCGGTCCGTTACTTCAACCTGTGAAACAGGCAAGTGCACACCGGGTTTCACAAGATTTCACGTTGTTTCATATCCTGCTGTGTATTAGGTCCAGGGCTCCAGATAAATATTTAGTCATTGAGTATTGTTACTCCATCATTTCTGAAGCAATTGGGTATTTCAAAATTTTAAATCACACATCAACAGACAGCAATTATTGAATAGTTTGTTTCGAAATGAAAACATATCTTGGCATTTCATTAGAATTGTCTCCTTGGAGACAATTCTAATGAAATACCAAGATGTGTTTTCATGGAAAAGCATTTCATTAGAATTGTCTCCTTGGAGACAATTCTAATGAAATACCAAGATGTGTTTTCATGGAAAAATGTGCCATATTGGTGGTCTGTTTATTGATTTTCTGCAGCATGATAAAGGTACCACAATAAATGTTCTCATTACTTTTTGATACTCACTACTTCTGATTTCAATTGGGTTTTTGGCAATTTTAATTGGGTATTTACGCAAATACGCAGCTTATCTGGAGCTCTGCAATACAAAGTAAGTAAATATTTTATTGCCTGCTGCACGTAAAATTTACTTTCAGTGTGTCTCAGCCAAATGTCAAAATGCAACGTACAGCTATATTTTCGCGATATGGCACTGCATGCGTGTGTGAGTGACTTCAGTTGACTTTGATGACATGGGCACATTATTTCTGTTACGATACTGCGTGAATAATGAAAGTATAATATGGGAAAGAACTTGCATCCTAACTGGTGATAGTAAAGTAATGGAATGCATGTGACACCATGCAATAAACAGAGGATCTTACATGTGTGATGATTTAATATGATATTTATTAAACGAGTTTACTGATTTCATAAGAAACGAGGCTATACCCAGTTTCTCATGAAATCAGTCAACAAGTTTAATACATATTATATTAAATCAACACAAATGTTAGATTCTATTTATTGCATAAGTACATCATCATAATTTGAAGCTGAGCTGATTACCTAACATGTTTTCTTGTGGGATTACTTGCATATTTATTACACTGGTGTATTATGATATTGCATGCTGGGAAATTTGTGGGCTATAAATAGTTCAAAAATAGCAGATGAGAATTCATTGTATTTTCTTTTATTTCTCCCTATAAATATCATGAATATGTCTTGGAATTTCATTAGAATTGCGTCCAAAAAGTCTTGGAATTTCATTAGAATTGCGTCCAGACGACGCAATTCTAATGAAATTCCAAGACATATTTAAAGAGAGAAATAAAACATATAGTCCTAATTTGTTTGGCGGATATTTTCGCCGCTAGCATGCAAAAAGTTAAACTGTGAAAGTCTGTTTTATGCAATAAGTAATAGATATAGTTGACATATTTAATTTTTAATAAATTAATTTATTAAAAATTCAATATGTGAACTATAACGTACTTATTGTTTACCAGCCGACTCGCGAAGCTCCGCCCAGAAACGTGATTTGAATCGCTATACTAGTATGTGATTGGCGGTATGACACGAAGTGAGCGCGTGTGTGGGCAGTAATATGCTTTGCGTCTCGTGAACTGATGACAAGAAGACGTAACATCAGTTCTAAATATAGCGGCTGAACATTTAATTATTAATTTAATAGATATTGGCGAAAGTATCGCAATATGCGATTAATTTAGATGAAATGCTGTTCTTTCATTGGTCGAGAAACTAGGGTAAACAATATGTATATATGTGACGGGCAAAATCAGGCTTCCAAGATTTGTCACCAGTAGCTCGTTAGTACTGATCAAATACAAGGTGCATGATCACATGGTTACAACAACAACAACAACGTCGCCCACTCCAAAGTAAGTATTATTTGATATTTTCCTTGATATGCAATGGATTTTGATGAAATATGGCGCAGCAAACACATCTTCATGAGCTGCATTTGGTGGTCCAGGGAGTTTGGCACAGACTTATGTCGTTTTTGCGAAGAATCGATTTACGTGTTAGACACGGAAATCGATTCTTCGCAAAAACGACAGAAGTTTGGGCGAACATACAAAGATCACCAAATGCAGCTTAACAAGATGTGTTTGATGCGCCATATTTCATCAAAATCCGTTACGTAATAAGGACAATATGAAAGAATACGTTCTTTGAATCAGATGGATTCTGGAAGTTTCAGTACTTGTTGTTGTTGTTAGTACCACATGATCATACACCTTGCAGATAGCACACTCCTAGCCGTAGCCCGACAACGTTCTATATGGCTTGTTAGAAAAAGTGAAAGTGAATGGGTTTACCGTCCCAGCAACAGCTAAGGTCATATAGAGACGGACCACAGTTTAAAGTCTCATCCGACAGACCAGTGGGATGGAAATTACTATGAAAATTATATTTTTAGACGCCCTAGATGAGGTTTGAACCCACAAGCTCCGGATTGCAAGTCAGTGCCCGTTTCACTAAACTTTGTACAATACAAATGTACTTAAGAAGATTTTTAATAATGGGTTTCTCACATTACACGAGTCACTCGCCTTACAATTTTCCATCTGCGTATACACGTCATTAAATGTGAATACATCAACAAAATGTTTGCCAAATTGCTTGTAACACGGCAGGTCGCTCAAGTCATAAGCCCCATTTTTCCAGTCACAGTCGCTGATTTCTGGCAAAAGTAGCTTTATCATTTTTCAGAGAAACTATTTATTTATGTTATTAAATTTATTTAACTCTTACAATGATGAGTTCAACTTTGTCGTCTGCTGTTTTATTTTCTGTTTTAATTTTTTTCTCATCAACAACATGATTTGACAGACGACGACAGCAGACGACAATTTTCGTTTCCCACATTCTAAGTGTTAACCCACGTCATGTCAAATACTATGGATACGTAAATTTCTTTTTTATTAATTCGTTCCCACAAAATAACAATTCATTCGCACAAAATAGCAATTTGTTCCCTCAATTTAACAATTCGTTCTCACGAAATAACAATTCGTTCCGACGATATAACAATTTGTTCCCTCAATTTAACAATTCGTTCCCATAAAATAACAATTCGTTCCCACGATATAACAATTCGTTCCCACAATATAACAATTCGTTCCCACAATATAACAATTCGTTCTCACAATATAACAATTCGTTCATTTGAATTAACAATTTGTTCCCACGATATAAAAATTCATTCTCACGATATAACAATTTGTTCTCACAATATAACAATTCGTTCATTCGAATTAACAATTCGTTCCCACAATATATATATCGTGGGAACGAATTGCTAATTCATGGGAACGAATTGTCCATTTGAGGGAACAAATTGTTATTTTGTGGGAACAAATTGTTATTTCGTGGGAACAAATTGTTAATTCGAGGGAACAAGTTGTTAATTTGTGGGAACCAATTGTTATATCATGGGAACAAATTGTTATTTTGTGGGAACAAATTAATAAATTGAGAGAACAAATTGTTATTTCGTGGGAAAAAAAATTCATGTACCCTGTGGGGCTCTAAAATACAGCTATACAGCTACTCGTTTACACAGGTTGAAGTAACGGACCGAGGTCTGCATGTATAAATACATGTTAAATATGCCTAAAAGCATCAATAAATTAAAAAAAAAATAAGCTAAATTTTTGTTTACCCCCTCCATATACTTCATTATAATGAAGTATATGGAGAGGGTAAAAAAAAAATTTAGCTTATTTTTTTTCTCATTTATTGATGCTTTTAGGCATATTTAATGTATTTATAGACCTCGGTCCGTTACTTCAACCTGTGCTCGTTTACAGTTATCAACATTTACAAACATTTTTTCCTGTTTTCTTTAGTTCTCAATGAAAGTATATGAAAATAAAAAAATATTTAAGATATATGTGCAAACGTTATCAACTGTATTAATCAAAACATCAGGCGACTTATTTTGAAATAAAAATAAAAAATATTTAAGTATATGTTCATTGTGCAAACGTAATCAATTATATTAATCAGAACATCAGGCGACTTATTTTTGCAATGTCACGTTATCATGCATATTTAATGAAGGTATGGGTGTGTTGATAATATAATGTGAATCGTTACCTGTATTTGTGGCTGTGACTGGAGAAATGTGGCTAATGGGAATTGTGACCAGTGTAGCAAATAGTACACTCCTGTATCTGTAGCAGATTTCATCAAAATTGCAAAGTATACTTTGAGGGATAAATTTATTATTTTTTATTATACTGAATTTATTACATTATCACAGCCATTTTGGCTGTGATAATGTAATAAATTCAGTATAATAATTCTGCAAACTTTTAATCATCAAATACCGGTATATGCAGTGGTTCGTTCTATGTGAAATAATGCATTTCGGGAAAAATAAATGATAATACTCCCTCAAAGTATACTTTGCTAGAAAAGTATACTTTGCAATGTTGGTGAAATCGGCTACTGATAATGATATTGCTTGTTTGGAGCATCACTACTGTCTGTTCCACGTTTTGCTGCCGACAAACTTTTGGCTATTAAAGACATTAAATCTAAAAAATATTTAAAAGAAAGTACTTTTTCATCAATAACAAAAAAGTCACCCTCCCCAAAAAAAATTATTTCATGAAATATTGATTTTATTGCGAAAAAACAATTCAACATGGGGCCGATATTTCCAAAACTTTTCGTTTTTTAATCTGGGAGGATCAAAAATTTAAAAAATTTGGAAATTGATTCCGAAACCTGGCGAGATAGCTTGAAAATGATGTAACTAAGAAAACAAGTTAGATTTTGAAAATCGGTCAACAAATAAACAAAATATTTTAAAAAATTCTATTTTGTTAAATTTCCATAGGAAAATCGTTTTTTCGCAGTAAAATCAATATTTGATGGAATTTCATAAAATATTTTTTTTTGGGGAGGGTGACTTTTTTGTTATTGATGAAAAAGTACCTACAATTCAATATTTTTTAGATTTAATGTGTTTAATAGCCAAAAGTTTGTTGGCAGCAAAACGTGGAACAGACAATAGTTGCGAACGGTAACTCTTGCAATCTACTCCCGTACCGTCCGTAGGCAGAGTTACCATTCCACTTATATAGGCCTTTCCTGCAGAATAGCGAATCAGATTCGCACTCTAGCAGTTAATTGCGAAAACATTTCTATAGTTTTTAACTGAAATGAGTGTTAATATTATGAAAAGAACATATTCAAGTTATTATGACATAAATGTACATAATTATGTAGATTTAAGCTAGAATCAACAAGTGATCCAGTCAGTGGCAGGCAGCCAAATTCAGCATGTAAAAGCTAACATGGGGTCCATTTTCTGCAAAGGCAAAAAATAATATTCTTAACCTTCTATATACAATAGTAAAATTTATTTCAGAATTATTAGTTTGTATCATATTATAATACTAGTATTTTTTTTTAGATGGAAAATATCGCAAATGTCACAATTAACTGCTAAAGTGCGAATCAGTCTGATTCGCTATTCTGAAGAGAAGGCCATAGAAACAAAATTGCTACCCCGCTCCATACCTCTTGCGAGGGTAGTACTTTAACCCCATCTCTTTAATGTAACGCATGGAAGAGAGATTTTTGCAATCGGTCAAAAAACTGGTTCTGACAGCACATGGGAATCGTCTCCACTGGAGACGATTCTCATTTGCTGTCAAAACCAGGTTTTTGTCGATATCCGGCGTGTTTAATATGTTAGCGATATAAAACTGTCAAAGCTGTATCAATATATAATTAATAAAGAACAAACACATGCAGAAATTAGTTATTTTACCGTGTCAATGTGTTTATCTGACATTTACATGTATATCGTGTACATTTGAAAGCTTCATTTCGTTATGTTGAAGGTTGAACAACAACTAGAGAAAAGATGGCTTCCATGGGAAAATTATTTCCCTGTTCTATTACTTTTGGCAATTTACTAGTTCTACATCAAAGATTATTTGTTTAAAGGTATAAAATATACAGTTTACTAAATTTTGACCTACATGCAACAGGTTTGGGTATGCACTTCGGTTGCTCACATTTTTTGAATGGGTCAAATTGTTGCCATAGATCACATATCGAAGGCGAATTATTGAGGCTAAGAAGGCCTATGAGTGTAATCATAACTCAAGCTACGGACGGTACAGGAGTAGATTGCAAGAGTTACCGTTCGCAACTAGAGCATGACAAGTGTTTCATTGAAGGCATGCATGGCAAACAGTGCAGATCCTCAGGGATTCCGCTGGGGAAAATAAAAAAATCGCCACTTAAAAAAAAAGAAAACATATTTTTTTTTCTTTTTTAAGTGGCGATTTTTTTCTCGAAAATTAGAATTTTTTTATCGCCAATTGTTTATTTTTATCGCCAATTGCAAAAGTGGCGATCGCCAGTGGAATCCCTGGATCCTGATCAGACTGTGTGAACAGCTAAGGTCATTTAAGGCCGGGACAACGGGTTCAATCCCGTCTTTAACCCTTAGACCGCTACTCACAACAATTGTCGTCTGCTGTTGCTTTTATATCTGGCCTTATTTCTCAACAAAAACATGGTTTGACAGCACTTCAGAATCATTTCCAATGGAAATGATTCTGAAGTGCTGTCAAAGCATGTTGTAAATTATTGTAAAAGTGCTGTTAAAGTATGTTTTTCATTATAAAACTGGAAAATAGAAAATAAACAGCAGACGACAACAAAAATAAGATAGCAGTCTAAGGGTTAATTTGCTTCACTGGGAGAACAATCCCAAAATCAGAACAGAATATTACATCGAGAAAAAATATATTCAGCCCTGAAATTATAATAACCTGACATGGTGCCAGGTCCATACCACACCAAAGTCACTTGGTCCCTTCCCTTAAAAAGTAATAGGATTACAAATAATCAAATACAAGGGGTGTAACATATTAAACCCTCATATACAAAAATGTCAAAGACGTACCAGTAGCCGATTTCACAAAAATTACAAAGTATACTTTTCTAGCAAAGTATACTTTGAGGGAGTAATCACTTATTTTTCCCGAAATGCATTATTTCATATAGAACTAACGACTGCATATATTTGATGATTAAAAGCATGCAGAATTATTAGACTGAATTTATTACATTATCACAGCCAAAATGGCTGTGATAATGTAATAAATTCAGTATAATAAAAAATAATAAATTTATCCTAAAATTGAAAATTTCTCCCTCAAAGTATACTTTGCTAGATAAGTATACTTTGCAATGTTCGTGAAATAGGCTACAGGTCTCCATTTGGGATACCGGTTACAGGATGAAACCCGATCGTTAAATTACCCATCGCATGCTCCCGCCTGCCACCCACTGATTTTTTTCTAGCGGCGGGTGTGTTAAAAACTCTTCATTGTCTATACATGTAGTAGCCTCCTCTCTAATAGTAGCCCCCTCTTTAACCTTTTCAACACCACAGATCTGTACAGTGGTATTGGCAAACAGTGTAGATCCGGATGAGCCGGCTCGTGACGAGCCGGCTCATCAGGATCTGCACTTTTTGCAAGTAATTTTCATATTTTTGGACTAGACTGAAGATCATTTTGTGACGATTGGATTGGTTGCATAATTAACATATCAAAATCCATTCCAATAACTTAATAGCCCTCTCATATAATTTCAGTCAAATTCTTTTACAGGGCTCCAGATAAGGAATTAGTAATTCAGTATTGTCACTTCATCATTTCTGAAGCAATTGGGTATTTCAAAATTTTAATTGAGTAAAATAAAATCACACTACTGTTTATACATCAACAGACAGCAATTATTGAATAGTTTGCTTCGAAATGAAAACATGTCTTGACATTTCATTAGAATTGTCTCCTTGGAGACAATTCTAATGAAATACCAAGATGTGTTTTCATGGAAAGTAAGAAAAATATGCTATATTTGTGGTCTGTTTATTGTTTTCTGCAGCATGATAAAGGTACCATAATTTTTACAATTGCATTTTGATCACAAATGTAACATTAAATAATTCCAGCACAAAAATATTTACACAATTCCCTAACATTTGATTGGTCCGTAGCAAGTCTCTGTCCAAAAATTTATATCCCAGTAAACTCCCATGCTGAACTACTTTCCGTAACCGTCAGGCGCTGTTAAAATAATTATTATGAAAACGGAAAACAAACACATTTTCTTGATGAATTTATTTCAAATGCTGGAATTATAAGGAATGAATGGCATTTTTGTGGAATTTATCGGGATATTAACTTGGAAAAGTCGCGGGAATACTGGACGAGGCCTTCCGGCCTTCGTCCAGTATTCCCGCGACTTTTCCAAGTTTATACCCCGATAAATTCCACAAAATGGCCATTCATTCCTATAATAAACACAAATATTTGTAATTATTTAATGTATTTACTAAACTTTCATGACAAAACCCGCTATGGCCCCTTTGCTTATGAAATCAGGTTACAATTAATGCACCAGATAATACCCTTTCGTCAGCCAACACACAATTTGAATAGTACTGTTCGCAGGGCTCCAGATAAGGAATTAGTAATTTAGTATTTTCACTCTATCATTTCTGAAGCAATTGGGTGTTTCAAAATTTTAATTGGGTATTAAAATAAAATCACACTACTGTTTACACATCAACAGACAGCAATTATTGAATAGTTTGCTTCGAAATGAAAACATGTCTTGGCATTTCATTAGAATTGTCTCCTTGGAGAAAATTCTAATGAAATACCAAGATGTGTTTTCATGGAAAATAAGAAAAATATGCTATATTTGTGGTCTGTTTATTGTTTTCTACAGCATGATAAAGGTACCACAAAATTGTTATTGCTTTTTGATACTCGCTATTTCTGATTTCAACTGGGTTTAAGGCAATTTTAATTGGGTATTTAAGCAAATACACAGCTTATCTTGAGCCCTGAGATTAAATGCTGTGTCCTTGAAACTGTACAGACTATTTATCTACATCTGCCAACAAAAGCATTTGTATATGTGCTCTCACACTTGTTTGTTGTTTGTTGTAAAACTCCCGGACTGTCCATAGCAGAGTTTATAATGATGTCGTCCATAGCCTTGCTCTGCTGAGTAGCACACAATACTATGGATGGTACGGTAGTTTTGCAGAGTTATTGCCCACAACTAGATCAAAACCTGATCAGTATATGTGCTATTTAGCGGACGTGAAGACTGGCCCGGGGCTATGCTGGTCACACGTGTCCTACAGTCACTTTTCTCAGTCTCATTTTTAGTGCTCTCGGATAGGGACTATAAAAATATTTTGTTACACACATGAAAACAGAAATATGAGGCATGCCATGCAAATTTGTACTTAAGAACATGTGCGATTGTTCATGATTTATATTTACAGAAACTGTTATATTTTCCGTAAATGATGTCAGAAGATGACGAAAAATTCAAAGCAAATGCGGAATAGAATTCCGCATTTGCTATGAAAATTTCGTCAACTTTTGACATCATTTACGGAAAATATCGTTAATTTTGTAAATTCTTTTCATGACATATTGCATGTTCTTCAATACAAAAACACATGTAATATCTGGTATGTATATGCCTGAAATATAAAGATAAACTGATTGTGTCTTTCTGACATGTTTGAAGTAGGTAATCGTGGCTAGTTGACATTATACACATGACAAGTTTCGTGGAAACAGATGCTATCAATTTTTATTGGACTGAATTTATTACATAATGTAATAAATTCAGTATAAAAATTCGGCATACTTGTGATCATCAAATATATGCAGTCGTTAGTTCTATATGAAATAATGCATTTCATAAAAAATAAAAGATTATTCCCTCAAAGTATACTTTGCTAGAAAAGTATACTTTGCAATGTTTGTGAAATAGGCTACTGTTCAACAAATGGTAAATGTAAACGGAAATTGTGTAGATCGCTTCATAGTTACTGGAACCCTGATAAGCCTGTGAAAGTTGTCCAAAAGACTTGTTGGAATACAAATGTTCTGTAGCCGATTTCATCAAAATTGCAAAGTATACTTATCTAGCAAAGTATTCTTATCTAGCAAAGTATACTTTGAGGGAGTATATATCATTTATTTTTCCCGAAATGCATTATTTCATATAGAACTAACCACTGCACATATTTGATGACTAAAAGTATGCAGAATTATTATACTGAATTTATTACATTATCACAGCCAAAATGGCTGTGATAATGTAATAAATTCAGTATAATAAAAAATAATAAATTTTTATCCTTAAATTGAAAATTATCTGAATTGTCGCGTTCCTCTACACGAAAAAGTAAAATGTTGTCAAATAATTTGGTTGAAGCAATATTGTAACCACCCACAGTAAGCAAGGGAAGATAACTGGATATTTTTGGTTCTTCTTCAAGCCATGTATACCAATTTTAGTTAAGATCTGTCAAGTAGAACTTCAGATATATAGCAGAATAAAACATAAATTTATTGAAATGTGATCAAATAAATTGGTACCGTTGACTGATATAGGTCATTTGCTATCCTGGATTGATAAAATAAAACTGTAATGCAAAATCAACAAGAGTACCGAAGGTCACAAAATACGCCCGTCGAGGCAAGGCCAGTCAACAAGGGGAGATAAGTCACTGAAAACCAATAGGGTTCTTCAAGATTTGATAAACACGATCCGTCAAGTAGAACTTGTTAGTGCGTAGACAAGGATACAAAGTGCGAATATTAATAATGGCCACCAAGGGGAGTAAGTCAATAAAACCAATAAGCGTCTTCGTCTTGCCGTGATGAACATGTATACCGAATTTGGTTACAATCGGTCAAGCAGCACTTGAGTTATTGCGTGGACAAGGATACAGAGTCCGAAAATTAAAAATGGCCACCAAGGGGAGAAAATCAATAGGATTCTTCGTCTTGTCGTGTTAAACATGTATACCGAATCTGGTTACGATCGGTCAAGTAGAACTCAAGTTATTGCGTGGTCAAGAATACAGAGTGCATAAATTCTGCCCGCCGCCCACGGCCGCCACCGCCACCCCCGCCCGTACAAGGTGAATCCATAATACGTTCCGTTTTTCAAACAGGTGTATAACAAGAGCTGTAGGAGAACAGCATAGCTTGACTACGAGGGTTGTCGATGTACACATAGCTTGACAAAGAAGGTGGCTGCGGCCTACATAAAAACCTTAAACAAGGTTGAGTAAAAACATTAACCAAGGGAAACTAGAAATGTGGCCTGTCGGCACACGAATACCCCCACTGGCAGCCAAAGAAAACGAGGCATTTTTGATCATAAGCCATTTAGCCGAGCATTAAGGTTTCAAACGCATCAAGTCTGTGACCTTGACCCTGGGCATAGTGTGATAATCCATGCATCGGTGTAGCAGATATAGAGAGGAAGGGAATTTCAATAGGTTTGACCTTTGACCTTCAACTATGACCTTGACCTTGGACGTAGGTGCGTGGTTATTGATCGAGACACACCTTCTCATCCTGAGAAACATTTGTGCCAAGGCATTTGATAATCCATGCATCGGTGTAGAAGATATAGAGCGGAAGGGAATTTCAATAGGTTTGACCTTTGACCTTCAACTGTGACCTTGACCTTGGACGTAGGTGCGTGGTTATTGATTGAGACACACCCTTCTCATCATAAGAAACATCTGTGCCAAGCCATTTTGAATAATCCTGCATCGGAGAGATATAGAGCGGAAGGGAATTTCAATAGGTTTGACCTTGACCTTCAACTGTGACCTTGAACATAGGTGCGTGGTTATTGATCGGGACAAACACCTTCTCTCTGAGAAACATTTGTGCCAAGAAATTTGATAATCCATGCATCGGTGTAGAAGACTTTATCCAGAGAGGAGATCATTAGTTTGAGGAATTTCCCAATAGGTGACAATAGGTTTGACCTTTGACCTTCAACAGTGACCTTGACCTTGGACGTAGGTGCGTGGTTATTGATCGCGACACACCTTCTCATCGTGAGAAACATTTGTGCCAAGCCATTTGGGAATTTCAATATTTTTTACCTTTGAGCTTCAACTGTGACCTTGACCTTGGATGTAGGTGCGTGGTTATTGATCACGACACACCTTCTCATCCTGAGAAATATTTGTGCCAAGGCATTTGATAATCCATGCATCAGTGTAGAAGATATAGAGCGGAAGGGAATTTCAATAGGTTTGACCTTTGACCTTCAACTGTGACCTTGACCTTGGACGTAGGTGCGTGGTTATTGATGGCGACACACCTTCTCAACATGAGAAACATTTGTGCCAAGCCATTTGATAATCCATGCATCGGTGTAGAAGATATAGAGCGGAAGGGAATTTCAATAGGTTTGACCTTTCACCTTCAACAGTGTCCTTGACCTTGGACGTAGATGCGTGGTTTTCCAAGTATGGTTGCTGTAGGCCCAGGAGTATTCCATATACAAACTTGAGTAAAAAACGTAACCAAGGGAGATAACTAAGTAATCCAAGGATAAAAGTAAGTCAGGTCAAGGTCATAGGTCAGGGATTATTGATGTACATCACTAGGAGATGAAGTTGTCCAAGTATGGTTGATGTAGGCCCAGAAGTATTCCATTATACAAGCTTGACTATAAACATTAACCAAGTAATTGAAGGTTAAATGTAGGTGAAGGTAAAATAAAGGTCAGGGGTTATTGATGTACATCCCTATGAGAAAAAGTTATCCAAGTATGGTGTCTGTATGCACAATAGTATTCCATCTACAAGCTTGACTAAAAACCTTAACCAAGGTTGAGTAAAAAACCTATTAACCAAGGGGAATTAAGTAAGTAATTTAAGGTTAAATGTAGGTCAATGTCAAATATAGGTCAGGGGTTGTTGATGTACATCACTAGGAGATGAAGTTGTGCAAGTATGGTTGGTGTGAGGGCCATGAGTATTCCATCTACAAGCTTGACTAAAAACCTTAACCAAAGAGAATTAAGTAAGTAATTCAAGAGGAAATGTAGGTCAAGGTCAAATATAGATCAGGGGTTATTGATGTACATCACTATGAGAAAAGGTTGTCCAATTATGGTGTCTGTATGCACAATAGTATTCCATGTACAAGCTTGAGTAAAAAGCTTAACCAAGGTCGAGTAAAAACCTTAACCAAGGGGAATTAAGTAAGTAATTCAAGGTTAAATGTAGGTCAAGGTCAAATATAGGTCAGGGGTTGTTGATGTACATCACTAGGAGATGAAGTTGTCCAAGTATGGTTGGTGTAGGGCCAGGAGTATTCCATCTACAAGCTTGACTAAAAAACGTTAACCAAGGGGAATTAAGCAATTCAAGAGGAAATGTAGGTCAAGGTCAAACATAGATCAGGGGTTGTTGATATACATCACTAGGAGATGAAGTTGTCCAAGTATGGTGGGTGTAGGGCCAGTAGTATTCCATATAGAAGGTTGACTAAAAACCTTAACCAAAAAGAATTAAGTAAGTAATTGAAGAGGAAATGTAGGTGAAGGTCAAATATAGATCAGGGGTTATTGATGTACATACCTATGAGAAAAGGTTGTCGAAGTATGGTGTCTGGATGCACAATAGTATTCAATGTACAAGCTTGAAAAAAAACCTTAACCAAGGTTGACTAAAAACCTTAACCAAGGGGAATTAAGTAATTCAAGAGGAAATGTAGGTCAAGGTCAAATATAGATCAGGGGTTATTGATGTGCATCACTAGGAGATGAAGTTGTCCAAGTATGGTGGGTGTAGGGCCAGTAGTATTGCATATACAAACTTGACTAAAACCCTTAACCAAGGTTGACTAAAAACCTTAACCAAGGGAAATTAACCAATTAATTCAAGAGGAAATGTAGGTCAAGGTCAAATATAGATCAGGGGTTATTGATGTACATCACTAGGAGATGAAGTTGTCCAAGTATGGTGGGAGTAGGGCCAGTAGTATTCCATATACAACCTTAACCAAGGCGTGACGGTGACGCCGACTCCGACGCCGACGCCGACGCCGGGGTGACAACATAAGCTCTACTTATTCTTCGAATAGTCGAGCTAAAAATGGCCGCCATGGGGAGATAAGTTATCAGAAATGTTTGAAAATCAATAGGCTTTTTCATCTTGCCGTGATAAACATGTATACCGAATTTGGCTAGTATGATCGGTCATGTAGAACTTGAGTTATTGCGTGGACAAGAATACAGAGTGCAAAAAATTAATAAGTTCTGCGCGCCGCCCACCACCGCCACCGCCACCCCCGCAGCCCGCCACCGCTGCCCGTACAAGGTGAATCCATAATACGTTCCGTTTTTCAAACAGGCGTATAAAAATGGCCGCCATGGGGAGATAAGTTATCAGAAATGTTTGAAAATCAATAGGATTCTTCATCTTGCCATGATAAACATGTATACCAAATTTGGTTACGATCGGCCATGTAGAACTTGAGTTATTGCGTGGACAAGGATACAAAGTGCGAAAATTTAAAATGGCCGCCAAGGGGAGATAAGTCATCAAATTATTTTGAAAATTAATACGGTTCTTCATTTTGCCATGATAAATATGTATACCAAATTTTGAACTTGAGTTATTGCGTGGACAAATTCTTCCCACCGCCGCCCGTGCAAGGTGAATCTATAATAAGTTGTATAAAAATGCTAAATTTATGTGGTAGGGACAGACAGAACAATACGGACGAAGGCAAAAACTAAAATAACCCTGGCATACTTTGTAATACCGGGGTATAATAATATCCAGATGGTCAAGCTTTGCTTGACTTGAGCGCTCCCAACTAATACAAACCTATTGAATCGTTTACAAACATAAATGTAGGATGGTGTTACTGACAATAAACATTAGACACGGAAGTTTAATTGTGTGACCCATATTGTATTAAACTCTTTCATGCTGAGGATACGCCTTTATGTATCCTAACTGTTTTCCTTCCATGCACTGAGAAGAATATGTCGCGACCACCATTATTACGATATCTTAATGATGTAATCCATCTTTAATAAGGGATTCATATCTTAACACATTTCAGTCTAAGTATATGTTGTTACCACTCATTTGAACCGTCTCGTCGAGACGGTTCAAATGAGTGGTCACAACATATACTTTCATTGAGAAATAACAAAAATAAAATATTTAATAAATTTCATAACCGTAAAGGTGTATTCCGAAAGAAATGGGTAACCATTACTTGCTGAGAGGTACACACTTTTTCATGCAAAAAATAAAAATAGTTTTTCTTAATTATGCATGGAAGTGTATGTTGTTACTACTCATTAGAACCGTCTCATCGAGACGGTTCAAATGATTGGTCACAACATATATTTTTTAATAAAATTAAGAAAAGCAAATTGGAGACTGCAAATTCCCGACGGATGAACAGGCGGGCAGATGACCGACTGACCGACAAGGTTATTCCTATATACCACCCCCCCCCCCCCCCCCCCTCAAACATAGTTTGTGGAGCTATAATTATTATATATATGTTATCTCCCTTGAGATAGCATATTATGTCACGCAAATCTCTATGGGGGCAGCCATATTGTCGTGCTACGCCTAAACGGCAAGTACGACCAAGAAAATAGTTCCCTGCGCCAAATCATCCTTTGGCGTTTTGGTGTGTCTTGCTTTGTATCTAACATCTAACACTCTACATATACTATTCTCTATAGTTTTCACAGTTTTGGGCTCAGTTTATCAGTTAAATTATGGAAAATATGAATCAAGGCGTTTCGTGCGCATGAATACAGCAGCTAATATGAAACAGGCACTACCTATGACGGGCGACGCTAGTGTATGAAACTAAATTTACCAATTGATAGTTTTACCATGTTTACCATGATGTTAGTATGCTATGAACGGTACTGTAATATATTGTAGTATTGTAGAGCTACTTCCCGAAATTACTACCATGGTGTTACAACTAACTCTTTGCATGCTAGCGGTGAAAATAACATCCAACAAATTATGAGTATGTTTCTTATTTCACTCTGTAAATATGTCTTGGAATTTCATAGACGCAATTCTAATGAAATTCCAAGACATATTCATGATATTTTCGGGGAAAAATACAAGAAAATCTGATGATTTTTTGTCAGCTATTTTTTAACTATTTATAGCCCACAAATTTCCCAACATGCAAAGAGTTAAATAGTGTCATTGGCGCACCTCTCTTATTTGAACCAGTGACACAATTTAGATATTTTCTTTTCTTACATAGTACATTAACCCTTAGCCTGCTGATCGCGAAAACTGTCGTCTGCTGCTGCTTTGTTGCCCTGTTTCTCAATAAAAACATGGTTTGACAGCACTTTAGAATCATTTCCAATGGAAATGATTCTAAAGTGCTGTCAAAGCATGTTTTTGATGAGAAAATAAATCATAAACAGCAGACAACAACATTTCATTCAGCAGGCTAAGGGTTAATAGCCTAGGGAGTTTCAAACAGTAATTTATACAAGAGAAAACATATGGATGGGTATGTGTTTGCACTATCACCGTACATTTGCCGCTGGTTATGTATAATTTTTGGGATATGGCAAATTTAAAGTCAATTTTGTATACACCTCATAATTATGTGAGACTCGGGGCCTAAAAAGGTCGGTTAACTCTTTGTATGCTAGCAGCGAAAATATCCGCCAAACGAATTAGGAGTACCGTATATGTTTTATTTCTCTCTGTAAATATGTCTTGAAATTTCATTAGAATTCAGTTAAATTCAGGACTCAATTCTAATGAAATTCCAAGACATATTCATGATATTTAAGGTGAGAAATACAAGAAAATATGATGAGTTTTTGTCCGCTAGTTTTGAACTATTTATAGCCCACAAGTTTCCCAGCATGCAAAGAGTTAAGGGTACATGTACATGCTCACTCAGTAGGCACAAAATGATCTTTAAAGGAATTAAATAAGTGTATAATTGTGTCACTATTCCACCAGTTCTAAATATTATGAGTGCCCGCTATACAGATATAATCATTTAGTAATATTTATTTTACTGATAGTGACTCACGGTGGTATCAGGCTATTTTCATATGCAAATGAGGCATGTTTTTTAATTATTTATACTAATTAAATGCGTCACCTGAAAAAAATAAATATTTTAGACAGATTATATAGTATGATCATTGCACATCAAAAAATAAATACAGAGAATAAATAGCAATGTCTGTTAACATTTGAAGGAAACACGGTTATCGCCCTTGATATAAAATGTATAATAATGCCAATCAATATGTGGGGTAATGATGAATGAATGTTTATTTAGCCAGAAAATGTCATATATACAGAATATACAAAACTATCTGTCTCCCTATATTATAACCGGGCATGTGGGACCTCAGCTTTAACTCTTTGCATGCTAGCGGCGAAAATATCCGCCAAACAAATTAGGAGTATATATTTTATTTCTCTGTAAATATGTCTTGAAATTTCATTAGAATTGTGTCTTCCGGACACAATTCTAATGAAATTCCAAGACATATTCATGACATTTATAAGGAGAAATAAAAGAAAATATAATGAATTGTCATCTGCTATTTTTGAACTATTTATAGCCCACAAATTTCCCAGCATGCAAAGAGTTAATGTTAGTAACAGAGATATAAAAAATGTGTCTATTTGCCAGATTCGACTACATGTAACAAGTTATATGTAAATATACAAAACTATCTGTCTCCCTATATTATAACCGGGCATGTGGGACCCCAGCTTTAATGTTCTTAACATGTAACAAGTTATATGTATATATGATGTGAATGGATAACCTCTTTTTACTGATAACCTCTTTTTACTGATAACCTTTCCATGAAGGAGAAATCGATACAAATGTAATCTGTCAAACAATGGTCTCAAGTATGTTATAATAAATTTCAGATGCTAGAGTCATGTTATGTAACAACTAGGAAATGTGTTGATAGAACACGAATGCCCCACATACCGCTTAAATAAACGAGGGAAAATTTCAAGTCCAAAAGACGATATAATCCATGATCCGGGGGTCAAATAAAAAATTGAAATAAACTTTACGCATCTACTCATCATAAGGAAGCTCCATACCAAGTTTCAGGTCTGTAGCGATTACGGTTTAAAAATTATACGAGTTACAAGATAAACTTGCCAAATTCTAAGTCGAAGAGGGGGAGATAATCCATGACCCGAGGGTCGAATAAATAAGCAAACTAAACTTTGCACATTTACTCATCATAAGGAAGCTACATACCAAGTTTAAGGTCTGTAACTATGAGAGTTTAAAAGTTTGCAAAATTGCCAAATTCTAAGTCGAAAAGGCGGAAGGAAATCCATGACCCGGGGGTCGAATCAAAAATCAAAATAAACTTTGAGCATCTACTCATCATAAGGAAGCTACATACCCAGTTTCAGGTGTGTAGCTATTAGGGTTCAAAAGTTTTAAGACTTACAAGGCAAAATTGCCAAATTCTAAGTCGAAAAGGTGGAGATAATCTATGCCCCGCACGTTGAATAAAAAATTGAAATAAATTTTACAACTTAAAAGGCAAAATTGCCAAATTCTAAGTCGAAAAGGTGCAGATAATCCATGATCCCTGGGTCGAATCAAAAATCAAAATAAACCTTGCGCATCTACTCATAATAATGAAGCTACATACCAAGTTTCAGGTCTGTAGCGAGTACGGTTTAAAAGTTTTACGACTTACAAGGTTGGTGACGGACGGACAGACAGACGTTCCAAAAATAGATACTTATGTGACTATTATTTTGTTTAAAGTACTCACGTAAGAGAAATATATAGCCACATAAGAGTCACCCATTGTTCTATAGTCACATAAGTACCTCGCCATGTGTGTGGAAAGACGGACGGACGGGACGGATGGACAAGGGTAACATTAACCCTTCCTACGCTGTTGACGGAAATTGCCCTCTGCTGTTTTTCATTTTTGCTTTAATTCTTAACAAAAAACTGGTTTTGATAGCACATGAGAATCATCTCCGCTGGAGACGATTCTCATGTGCTGTCAATACCAGGTTTTTGTCGAGAAATATTGAAAATAAAACATTTCCAGCAGACAAATTCACAACAACATTTAATTCAGCGTAGTAAGGGTTAAATGCCCCCTCCACAATCGTGGTGGGGCATAAAAATAGAAGTCAATAAAGTCAGACAAAATATAGATTTATCTTACATTATAACATAATAACTTGAGGAAAGTTGATGGTGCTCCGTCGCAATCTACCGTACCCACTTTTCCAATTTTCAAAGTCCAAAATGGTGAGATATTCCATGAGCCGGGAATCAAATCAAGAATCAATTTTCACTTTGCACATCTGTACACAATATTAAAGAAGGTGCATACCAGATATCAAGTCTACAGCTATTACAGTTTAAAAGTTCAACTTTTTACAAACAAAATTGAGAAATTCTAAGTTCAAAAGGGGGAGATAATCCATGACCCGGGGGTCAAATAAAAAATCAAAATTGACTTTGGGCATCCGCACACCCTATGGAAACAAATTTGAACATTGGTAAGGATCTGAGAAAACAAAGGCATCGTTATCACTAAGCTAATCCCCTCGCTGGCAGCCTTGATAATAATATATTTATTTTTTAACATTTTTGCCTTACAAACAAGGTGAACATAAGTCCTCAGTGACCTTGATATTGGGTGGTTGGACTTCGGTCATACACAAAACAAAGCACCATCCTTAGACACACATGTGGTCAAATATTATCAAAATTGGTGAAGCGGTTCATGAGTAATTGAAAAATTAAAGTTATGAATGTTACTAATATACGCACGCACGCACGCACGCACGCACGCACGCACGCACGCACGCACGTTATATGGATTAACGCTATATCACCTCTTGCCTATCGGTGAGGGGATAATATAAGGTTCGACATTGTCCAGCCGTGGGTAAACGTTTGCCGTGGCATGAGGAAACTGTTTGAACCCCAATGCCGCATGCCGCGGGTTCAAACAGTTCACGGCTGGACATGGTCGAACGTTGTTTCATTTCCGTCGATAATATCATGCAATTTGAGCATATAATTATGCAGTACTTTCGGTACTTTGATAACCCGTTCCATTCAAACAGCTGATTTACATATACATATTCCGGGGCCGCAGTACACGTCGTGGGATGCAGCCGCCTAAATTTCAAAATTTCAGTGCGACCGTTGTGAACTAGTCTGGTGACGTAATGGCGCGTTCTAGTACATGTAACATCGTGAAACACATGCATTGCGTAGGTGTTGGCTTGGCCCGGAATGAGCATTGTCTACAGCCATGGTCAAACATCTGTGAGCGGTGTCAAACAACGGAAGTCATGTAACAATAAGCAATTAGAATCATTTCCATTGTGGCCGATGTAAACAAAAACAAGCCTGCATCTGCAATCTGAGTCACAGGTTCATATTTCGGTGTTTCATGGGTTATTTCGGTATCTCTGGTGGTTTAGGCGCATTGTTACCAGCATACAACGTATACGTACAAATTTACAAGTTGAGAAACGGAGCTTCTACCCGCGTAACTTTTTAACCAATAAAAGCATTATTTGTTAACTGATAACAATAAAACCGGTCCCAAATTGTTTGTTTATGTTAATGTAATGAGCCTAAACCGCCAATGGAACTCAAACATTTATATATCGTCTGAAAAACGTCAACAATTCTCAGATAGATGATCGAGCTGTGAAAGCGGAGAAATTTGGTTACACATCCTTACATAGACGTGTAAACCTCTTTACATCATGACGCTCATTGGCTGACATCTAATAATAGTATGACGTGAGGATGTCGTAGTGGATTTTGACACATCGCGGGAAATGGCTATTCAATCAAATGGCGAGCTATGCGTGTATCTCCGCTTTCACAGCTCGTTGGAAAATCGTGCAATCGTATGGCTTTTAATGTCTTAAATGTAGGAACAGATCAATGCAATTCACGTATTCTATATGCATCAGCAAATTTATATATGTCTCCTGAATCGATAGAACCCGAATTTGGAGTTTGTGGTTGAAAATCGATGATATAATCGGTCTGAAAGCAACGCATGTTAGAAATTTCATTGGCCAAATATTGAAAAAGCTTTCTTTCCTTTGGGTATTTTGACAGTAAGAAAGGGGCCCGAAAGTTCTGAACGGTGAATGTGTAGATAGTTGACGATTTCTGTCGTGTGTAATGACTACTGTGCATTAGTGGTTGCACAAAACTGTGTAAATTACCCAAAACCAACAAAATCCACCCAAATACCCATATGACACCAACATTCTGGCCATCTGTTCAAACACCTGTGACTGGAGTAGGTCTACAAAGTTCAACCATTCAATCAATGAACCGTCTTTTCACCCCTAAATAACTTTAACCCTTCCTACGCTGTTGGCGGAAATTGCCGTCTGCTGTTTTTCATTTTTGCTTTAATTCTTAACAAAAAACTGGTTTTGACAGCACATGAGAATCGTCTCCACTGGATACGATTCTCATGTGCTGTCAAAACCAGGTTTTTGTCGAGAAATATTGAAAATAAAACATTTCCAGCAGACGACAACATTTAATTTAGCGTAGTAAGGGTTAATGGACACTCCTATGTGACTATGTCATTATCTGACTACATGTGTTTAATTGTCTTGTTTTTAGAAATAAGAAAATATCCACAAATGGTGCACTCGGTGATCCTGATGAGATGACTGATCTGGATCTACACTGTTTGCAAACATTATGGCGAGGTCTGTTAACCCTTTTCCTGATAGAAACGACTTTTCACGCCTATGCAGAAGATGTCTTTTGAAAACATTGTGGGAAAAGGAGAAATTGCTTGTAACAAGCAATTTCTCCTTTTCCCACAATGTTTTCTACTCTATCAGACAATTAAACTATCATTTGACCCAGCATTTGATTCTTTTATTCAGATGTTTTGGATTTAGAAGAGTCGAAATATCGCAAAACAGGGAAAGGGTTAAGTGTTGATAGGGTTAAATCGTCAGTGAACTATTGGATGACTGGTTCACCAACTACATGTATGTACAGGGACTATGTATCGGCCCCTTCCCCAAACCCCGGGGCCGGTTTTTTTTTTTGCCAATCTGTAAAATAAATTCCCAATCGGCAAAAAAAAACAAAAAACAATGAAGAATGTTCGCGTCTTTTCGGGCGAAAAAGCAGCAATACAAATTTTTATCTATACAATCAAGTCAGGACGGTGTAACTATTGATTCGGTATTTTCGGCTTTCATCATTGATTTGTATGTAATTACATGACAACGTCAACCGCAGAATATGTTTTTCTCAAGTTTCTTGAACTTGTGGTGAGTAATCACTCCATAACCACAGGGTGGATTCAACATTAGCGATGCCATGTGCTCAGCATATGGTCTGGTAAACCTAATTCCGCACCGAGAGATTGATTCAAAACCTGACAATGTCTGTCCCGGAACTGGTCGCAATCATTTTGATGTATCCAAGATAGTTCGTCCCAGTTATGTGAACACGTACATTTGTACGATTCCTCACAAATTATACCAACAATAAATGTGGCCTATCGGCACACGAATACCCCCACTGGCAGCCAAAGAAAACGAGGCATTTTTGACTATAAGCCATTTAGCCGAGCGTTAAGGTTCAAACGCATCAAGTCTGTGACCTTGACCCTGGGCATAGTGTGATAATCCATGCATCGGTGTAGAAGATATAGAGCGGAAGTGAATTTCAATAGGTTTGACCTTTGACCTTCACCTTGGACGTAGGTGCGTAGTTATTGATCGCGACATACCTTCTCATCCTGAGAAACATTTGTGCCAAGGCATTTGATAATCCATGCATCGGTGTAGAGGATATAGAGCGGAAGGGAATTTCAATAGGTTTGACCTTTGACCTTCAACTGTGACCTTGACCTCGGACGTAGGTGCGTGGTTATTGATCGCGACACACCTTCTCATCATGAGAAACATTTGTGCCAAGGCATTTGATAATCCATGCATCGGTGTAGAAGATATAGAGCAGAAGGGAATTTCAATAGGTTTGACCCTTGACCTTCAAATGTGACCTTGACCTTGGACGTAGGTGCGTGGTTATTGATCGTGACACACCTTCTCATCATGAGAAACATTTGTGCCAAGCCATTTGATAATCCATGCATCGGTGTAGAAGATATAGAGCGGAAGGGAATTTCGATAGGCTTGACCTTTGACCTTCAACTGTGACCTTGACCTTGGACGTAGGTGCGTGGTTATTGATCGCGACACACCTTCTCATCATGAGAAACATTTTTGCCAAGCCATTTGATTATCCATGCATCGGTGTAGAAGATATAGAGCGGAAGGGAATTTCGATAGGTTTGACCTTTGACCTTCAACTGTGACCTTGATCTTGGACGTAGGTGCATGGTTAATGATCGAGACACACCTTCTCATCATGAGAAACATTTGTGCCAAGCCATTTGATAATCCATGCATCGGTGTAGAAGATATAGAGCGGAAGGGAATTTCCAACAGACCGACCGACAGACCGACCGACAAGCTGACTCCTATATACCCCCAACAAACTTTGTTTGTGGGGGTATAATAATTAAATGATAACAAACATATTTCAGCAGCATATGTGCTCATGTGCTGTCGAAACAGGTTTCTGATGAGAAATATCAGGGTACCCACACAGAAGCCGATATAAAATTCCCTGACATTTCCGACATTTCCCTGACAAAATGCCATTTTTCCCTGACAAAAAAAGGAGCAACGTCATTAACTTAAATTTGTGGTATTAATTGCTTAAAGATCAGAGCCTCAACACGTGAACTCTAAATTAATGTTGGCCTCGATATTCTCCCCTTCAGCCAACCCTAACCACCTTTTTGGATGTATTTTGTTACTTTTGTGAAAACAAGTACACATGTACTAAAAACCAGGAAGTACTACTTAAATGTATGTAACTTTTGTTCAGAAAGAATAACATGTGATTTGATCTCATGTCTCATGTATATCCCGTCAACACAGTGCGTATGTGCTGTGAAACACGCTGCCGTGAAACATTTTTGATATCCAGTCAATACAATTTTTGCATTTTACAGCCATTTGAAGGTGTTGACGGGATAAATAGAATAGTAGGTTAGTGCCGTGAATGGGAAAAAATATCTGGCGCGGCACGGAAACGGGATGTGCTCGGCAGAGCCTCGCCCATCCCGTTTCCTGAGCCTTGCCAGATATTTTTTCACATTGACGGCACTAACCTACTATTCTCTATCTATTTTCCTTATTTCTGAACCAAAGTATATGTTGTGACCACTCATTTGAACCGTCTCGGCGAGACGGTTCAAATGAGTGGTCACAGCATATACTTCTGATGAGAAATAAAGAAATTCTTGAGCCTTGCCGGATATTTTTTCCCATTCACGGCACTAACCTACTATTCTCTATATCTAAGTTTGTTTCACACATGTAACATCATTACCATTGGCATCAACGTAAACATTACATGTACATGTACTTACAGAACAAAATAGTATGGTATGTATACATTGTTTTACTTTAACAAATGTATCAAGTTCAGAATATTTAAAACATATCAGGTATCAATTGCACTTTAGTTGTCATTAAAGTTATAAACCCAAGTCAATTCATTTTCTCAGCATACGGGCATGGAAGATCCTAGAGCCAATTCCCACCCTAAAATGTAACCACAGAACTGAACTGATTTTCTCAGCAAAAGAAGGACTATCAATAAACTAGAAAACGTGTTCATAGAACACGGATGCCCCACATATCGCTTTGATAATAAATGAGGCCAAATTCCAAGTCAAAATTTATTTTTACCTCAGTGTTAAAGTTTTTGAAGCACCAAGTATGTGACCTTGACCCTGGGCTTGGCGGGGGCAGGTCAAACGTGGATTTGGCACAGGGCAGGAAGGACCAAATTGAGCAATGTATAGGAGTTTATGAACAGACCTGAAAGGGAACAGAAAATAGATATTCCGAGCGTTAGTTTTTGAAGCACCAAGAATGTGACCTTGACCTGGGCTTGGCAATCAGGACAAACGTGGATTTACAGGGCAGTAGAGGACCATTAGGCAATGGTATATGAAGTATGAAGCTGATCCATGAAAGGGAACAGAAATTATAAGATATTTACCCGAGCGTTAAAGTTTTTGAAGCACCAAGAATGTGACCTTGACCCTGGGCTTGGCAGGGGCAGGACAAACGTGGATTTGGCACAGGGCAGTAGAGGACCATTAGAGCAATGCGTATATGAAGTATGAAGCTGATCCATGAAAGGGAACAGAAATTATAAGATATTTACCCGAGCGTTAAAGTTTTTGAAGCACCAAGAATGTGCCTTGACCCGGGCTTGGCAGGGGCACAAAGTGGATTTGACAGGGCAGTAGAGGACCATTAGAGCAATGCGTATGATTATGAAGCTGATCCGTGAGGGACGAAATTATAAGATATTTGAGCGTTTAAAGTTTTTGAAGCACCAATTGTGACTTGACCCTGGGATTGGCAGGACAAATGATTTGGCAGCGGTAATGCGGACCATTAGAGCAATGCGATATGAAGTATGAAGCTGATCCGTGAAAGAAAACAGAAATTATAAGATATTTACCAGTGCGTTAAAGTTTTTGAAGCACTAAGTATGTGACCTTGACCCTGGGCTTGGCGGTGGCAGGACGAATGTGGATTTGGCACAGGGCAGTAGAGGACCATTAGAGCAATGCGTATGAAGTATGAAGCTGATCCGTGAAAGGAAACAGAAATTATAAGATATTTACCCGAGCGTTAAAGTTTTGTGACGGACGGACGGACGGACGGACAGACGGACGGGACGGACGGACAAGGGTAACACTAAATGCCCCCTCCACTATCGTGGTGGGGCATAACAATACAGTTACGTTGCAATTTTTATTCTTCTACTATGGCCAGTTAGTATACATATATACTTTTTTATTGAAGAAAATGCTGAACATGGTGTTGTTATAGAGAATAGTAGGTTAGTGCCGTGAATGGGAAAAAATATCTGGCAAGGCTCAGGAAACGGGATGGGCGAGGCTCTGCCGAGCACATCCCGTTTCCGTGCCGCGCCAGATATTTTTTCCCATTCACGGCACTAACCTACCATTCTATTTATCCTGTCAACACCTACAAATGGCTGTAAAATGCAAAAATAGTATTGACTGGATATCAAAAATGTTTCACGGCACCGTGTTTCACGGCACATACGCACTGTGTTGACGGGATAAACAGAGGCATAAGGTCAGTAGCACAAGCAGGCAATTTGATACAGAAAGCATAAGGTCAGTAGCATTAGGCAATTTGATACAGAAAGCATATGTTAACCCATTACATTCTGAAGACATATAAATCATTTAATGATTTTACTGATACAAATTTATATTTGTATTTGTTTCTTATTTCCTTGCAACAACATATGTTGTGACCATCATTTGAACCGTCTCATTGAAAATGTTGTGTCCCCTGATTTGTCATTACAGGAATGAATGGCCTTTTTGTGGAATTTATCGGGGTATAAACTTGGAAAAGTCGCGGGAATACTGGACGAAGGCCGGAAGGCCTCGTCCAGTATTCCCGCGACTTTTCCAAGTTTATATCCCCGATAAATTCCACAAAAAGGCCATTCATTCCTTATAATTCCAGCATTTTAAATTAATTCATCAAGAAAATGTGTTTATTTTCCGTTTTCTTCAGAATTATTTTAACTGATCCTGACAGTTACGGAAAGTAGTTCGGCATGGAGTTTACTGGGATATAAATTTTGGACGGAGACTTGCAACGGACCAATCAAATGTTAGGGAATTGTGTAAATATTTTTGTGCTGGAATTATAGGGGAATAATAAAAGGTATGAATTTGAATGCAACAAAGTGGGTAACATGAGAAGGGTGTCAGTTTTCCATTCCTCAGATTTAAGGTAAAAGGATGGTATTTTCAAAACTTTCAATAATAGCAGTGTTAAAGAATGCAGAATAAAATAAATACTTATTATTTAAACTATAACCTTTCATCTTACTATTAAACACATATTCACCACATCCAGCAGCAATTTGAGGTTAACATTACGTTATTTGATCTTGCCATGGTCAGCATAGGTGTTCCAGAATGTAACTATGGATAAATATGCATATGAAGTTTCAAATTAATCTTTAATGTGATTACAGATGTATAAGTCACTTTAAAACCTTTAATTGCAAATACAGTGTAGATGAAATGAGAGAGACAGTGCCATAACAATACATCATGTTTTCAAAAACAAACTGGCCTACAGATAGCATTTTAGAGTAAAGTAATTAGCAAACAACTCATACATGTAATATTCAACTAGTTGAAAAGTACTGACTGAATTGGGGTTCACAAGACAATTTAAAACTAGGTTTGTCAGTAAGTAAGTGCTTAAGGAATACGCTGTCTGTGACAGCACCTTGTGACAAGCGGTAAGGTAATAGTTATTGTTATTTACACACATGGACACAATATGACTCACCTGACTGCCAGAGCTAGAATTGCACTTATATTGCGGGGAACAGTGCAAATTCACTGAATGTATCGACCCAGATCTAACACCCAACATACATGTAGCTATATATGGTTCTGGTGATTTGTTAATGAAGTGATTTTATACCAGTAGTGTCACTTTATGGTAATTGTACCTTTCTGATATTCACGTTTTTTTTATTATTAAAACCTAATTAAAAGTAAAACTCAATACATAAATGCTAACTGCATCAATAAACCATGTACAACCTTAACAGCAATGTATTCATTAATGTTTGGATTATTGACACATTTCTCTGCTAGACATACATACTAGTACATGTATTTGTATGTACAGAGATAATGACAAAGGTTAAAACATATCAAACTGGAAAATTGTGTCTGTAAGACACAGATGATGCCCACATTAGCAGCCATATCCCAGAAAAATGCTATGCTCGACAAGGTGAAGAATGAAACGACTAAGCCAATCAAGTGAAAAAAGTAGGCGACGGTCAAATGAAGATCACATGGGATATGTCTGTTTCTGATGTACAACTGTTGCTAATCATGTTCAAGTTTGATGGCTGTAGGTAACAGAGAAATGGACAAGGTAAACATAAAGTGTGATGGACGCACAGACAGGTGCAAAACATAATGCCCGCTGACTTAATACCATCATGAAAAAAATGCCTAGATATCCAAATTACAGCATGCATTGCATATTGTGACTGACAAGAGTAAGCAGGACCATAATGACCTAGATGTCACATATTCATGATTATTTGGTGAAAGTAACAGTAGCTTTTCTGTACAAGGTCTGACATTTTATTAGATTTAATTTGGCTTTTCAAAGAAAATAACACTTTCGTTACAAGTCCTACATTATAAGTTACATATCAAGAAGTCTTTTCTGAAGTTTCGCTATTATTTCAGTTGTTTCTGCAAGTTCCTTTCAGTTTTCTTTTCGTTTGACATTAAGTTAAACAATTCCATCAACAGAACATTATAATGAGAAAACTGCCGTAGCCATATATCTGCAGATTTACACAAAAAAATCACAGATCTTGGGATTTCAAACTTCCCTGACATTTCCCTGACATTTTCTAAATTTTCAAATTTCCCTGACAAAAATCAAATTTCCCTGACAAAAATTAAATTTTCTGACAAAAAATCAAATTTCCCTGACAAAAAATCAAATTCCTGCATTTCCCTGACATTTTCAAATTTTCAAATTTCCCTGACAAAAATCAAATTTCCCTGACATCCCTGACATTTTCTAAAATTTCCCTGACAAAAAATCAAATTTCCCTGACAAAAATCAAAAAATTCCCTGACATTTCCCTGACCTTGAATTTCCCTGACTTTTCCGACGCGTGGGAACCCTGAATATTGAAAATATAATTGGAAGCCATTCCAAGGTTTAATTAAATGTATGCTGTCCCTGAATAATAACTTAGACATCAATACAACTGTATATGGATGTGTATGTGCACAATAATTTGGATATCTTTACTTATACACAGCTCTGATGATAAAAAGTATGTCAATCAAGAGCATGGGTCACCAGTGAAATCTTGAGTATTGTGCTCATCAGTCCATAAGCAGATTCATTGACACAAGTTGTCAAATTTGGATGGTTGGTTAATAAAATATTAACCAGGAGTAAGTGAGATCAATGACATCCACACCATTTACTAATAATATCGACAAAAAATCCCAGTAATGGATTCGATCGGTCGACGAAAAAAATTCCCAATTCAAGCAATTTCACGCGCTTTTTTTTCCCCAAAATATAAAAAAAGGCCCCTTCCCAAAATCCCTGGCTTAATCCCTGAAGTAGTTAACCATTAGACCGCTACACACAACAATTGTCGTCTGCTGTTGCTTTCATATCTTGCCTTATTTCTCAATAAAAACATGGTTTAACAGCACGTCAGAATCATTTCCAATGGAAATGATTCTAAAGTGCTGTCAAAGCATGTTTTAAATTATTCTAAAGTGTTGTCAAAGTATGTTTGTGATGATAAAAATGGAAAATAGAAAATAAACAGCAGACGACAAAAAATTAAGATAGCGGTTTAAGGGTTAAGATATTTGCGATACAGGAATACACATTTTAACCCTTACACCGCTATCTTAATTTTTTTTATTATCTGCTGTTTATTTTCCATTTTTATCATCAAAAACATGCTTTGACAGCACTTTAGAATAATTTACAACATGCTTTGACAGCACTTCACATTCTGAAGTGCTGTCAAACCGTGTTTTTTATTGATAAATAAGGCAAGATATAAAAGCAACAGCAGACGTCAATTGTTGTGTGTAGCGGTCTAAGGGTTAACCTAAACATACAAATACGCAGAAACAAGTCAATCATGTGATAAGGCAAAATGAAATAAATTTTACTGAATCTCAATTTGCACCTAAAAAACAAGGACATCATCACAAGGACAAGGACATAATTACTAATGCTAAATAATAAAAGCCTTGATAATAAAAACAAACTTTGAAAAATGGTTGCCTTGCAAACCAGGGGGCCGTTTCACTAAACTTCTTACGACTAAAATGTTCGTAAGTGCAAACCTATGATAGTCTGTACATTTCACATTAACAATGTTTTCTTGTAAACAATTATTGGATTTACATTTATTGAGCATAGGCTGCATAAGCAGCCTATGCTCAATAAATGAAAATCCATCAATTGAACTTTCCAGACGATTCCAAATTTGCACTTACGAACATTTAAGTCGTACAAAGTTTAGTGAAACGGACCCCAGGTGATCATAAGTAGTAGTATATAGGGAGTCAAAATGATACCACCTGCGGTGGTATCATTTATAACCCTCTATACTACCCCCACCACCCCCGAAAAATCAAAAATTGGTTAACGAGGAAATTGTCTCCCGACAGCAAATTCCTAAATTTGCAACCCCCTGTAATACCCCCACGAGGAAATTTATGAATTTTTGAAAAAATAATTAATGCAATACCAATTCACGATTGGATGTGCCCACGAGTGATAGTTTATATTCCAACACCCCATTTTTCTCCTCCAATATAGCTAATTGATTTCGTAGATCAGCAACTAATTCTACCAGCCCTAGTCTACCACGTTCACCTTTAGCCACCTGACAGCGTAGTTGCTTATGTCTACAAAGAGTTTGGGCACTAACGAATTTACAAGGGCATCTGGGACATTGAAATTGTGGGGGGGCACAGGGAAACTTTCTACGTCTCGCTAGATGCCTTCGTAGATAGTCTTTACGCGTAAACGTCTTACAACAAGTCTCACACTCCATTATATATGTATATGTATATGTTTATATTCAATTGGAAGTGAAAAAAACATAATGTTTTCACGACCAATTGAACAGATAAATTTCATAGGTTATACAAAAAGTATATTACAGAAAATATGATAACGCCAGAAATCGAAAGATTTGAGAAGAGAAGCCGAATCTCTAGGGATTACTTATAGTAAACGGTTGAGAGTTAGGGGGTTGACAAATCTGATAAACGCCACAAAGAATGAGGCGTTTATGAAGCGGTTTACCCACCGTGCCCACAAACGAGGAGCCTTTAAAGACCTCTCACTAGCAGAGGAAGTTGGTAACAGAATTCAAAAAGAAAGTATTGCGGAGCTAAGGGCTAGTGTAATTAATTCTAAAGAATTACCTTCAAGCACAAATAATTTGTCTCAAATTAGACACACAGGTGACCAAATACCAAATAAAAGATCTATAGTTCACGCGATAGTGGAAAAAGGTGAAGAAATATTGGGGGCTCACGATGAAACATTGGAAAAGGTAGAAAATGGAAGACGGGTAGTTACATTATCCTTTCGTAAAAACATTAACATTAACGAGTCTGAACGCATGTCCGATATACTAGCTCCGTATCTAACAACAAATTTTTATTTGAGATATTCATATTCTTAAAAGCTAGAACATATGGAGGAAACTAATTCCAATGAAATTGGGGGAAAACCTATAACTCTAATATTTCACAAAAATCTCGGTGGTAGCGAACCACTATCATCAATGAAAACCGTTAAAAAATGGCTGTCAGATAAGGAGCAAACACGAATAATGTCCGATAAAATAGACAGACCGAATACAAAGTGGAAGTTTGTAAGATGGGTAGAGGTTTTCGTAAAGCTAATACAGGGCAGTAGGGGGATAGATTTGGGACTACAATCCAAAGAAGCAGCAGGAGGAGAACTTCCAGAATGGCTGAAGAATAGAAAAGGTATGTATTCTTTAGATAAGTATAATGACGACCTTTGTCTGTTCAGGTGTCTAGCTATGCATATGACAGATAAAAGACCCGACAGATGTACGGACAAAGCGAGAGAATTTAGTAAGCAATATTTCGGTAATAATGTGGTTTCACCAATTCCTTTTTCAGACCTGAAAAAGGTTGAAGAGTTTTTTTAAATCGGAATAGAAGTATATCAACCCACCGAATGTGACGTATGGTGGTTGAAAAAGGTACCAGCACACTACAAGGAAATAGGTTAATAAACCAATGACAATAGGACTATTTAATAATCAACGCATTTCTGATAAAAAACCTTAAAAAACCTATCTAAAATTTATTTAACGCCTGCGATAATTGCAAACAGAAATTCACGAAAGCGAAGGTAATATGAAGAGACGGACCGGACAATGTATGAAAAGGTGAGACAAAAATATATGTGATGGTAATTATTTAGAGCGCCCGCGTTCGTCATTCGAGAAAGCGTTTTACCCAAAAAGTTATAAAAGTTATGGGGCGATCGATTGGATGTATTCTGTGGAAAAGCGGGAGGGAATTCACATTCACCACGAACAGTGCGGACACGGGGGTGAAAGATGGATTTTAGGAGCTCCAGTAGATGGATACTGCCAAGAAAACAATACCGTATATCAATATCACGGCTGTTACTGGCACGGGTGCGAGATTCATGCAAAGCATAGAAAAAAACAACGCGCATCCACTATGAGAAGAGATACATTTATTAGAAGAAGCAAAGAATTCAACCTAGTAGTTATGTGGGAATGCGAATTCCAAAGAACGGGTAAAGATATAAAGATCGGTTGCGACACTACTCTTTATCCATATCAGATAGTATATGATTTTGAGGCGTATCTCAACCCAGAATTTAAAACGCTAGGTAATAGTTTAGAGTACGAAGCTGAGCACGTTCCGGTAAGCGTTAGTATAGGAGATAATTTCTCAGGAACAGTAACTCATATTTGTGATAAAGATCCTGCAAAACTTATAGAAAAATTTGTAGAAGATTTGAAAGTCAGGGGAAAAGCTATAAGAGAAGAAGTATGGTTGAGATATGGGTTTAATACAGAACATTTACGTAAAATCCAAATCGCCAAGATCGAACAGTGGATAGAGCAAGTACCGGTTATAGGTTTTAACAGCAGTAAGTACGATATAAACTTAATAAAGAAATATTTAGTAGGCGAATTGGCATCAACAACAAAGAAAGTAATGGTCGGAAAACAAAGGGAAAACGCAACAATATTTCTATTTACTCCGGAGTTTAGATTTCTTGATGTAATACTTTACCTAGGACCGGGTGTAAGTTACGATAGTTGGATAAAAGCCTACGACTGCAAAGGACAGAAATCTTTCTTTCCTTACGAGTGGTTCGATTCTCCAGACAAACTTGATAACACAGGACTGCCTGATATAGAGAATTGGTATTCCAAACTATCGGGGAAAATGTTACTAGATGAAACAGAATTAAGTAAATGTCATAGAATTTTCGAAGAAAAGAATATGAAAACTTTCAGAGATTGGTTGAAATATTATAACGATTTAGATGTAGCACCGTTCCTAGAAGCGGTAGAAAAAATGTGCGAATTTTTATAAACACAGAGGTGTGGATATTTTCAAAGATGCAGTAACACTACCGTGTGTGGCTATACAATATTTATTGAGAGGAACCATTAAAGAACAAAAATCTATAAAGGTGGTTATACCGGAAGGGGCTCTATATGCACCAAAAGAAGAAACATACGAAAATGATGAAAGACGCTCTAGTCGGGGGGTCCATCAATCGTATTTACACGCTATGCAGAAGCCGGTGTTTCAAATATTAGATCTAATTCCTCAAATGAAATTAACAAACCTTGCAAGGCTATTTTGGGGTATGATGCAAACGCGTTATATTTATCTACGTTAAATAAAGATATGCCGTGTGGGAGAGAAACTATACACCATATAGATACCCCACATAGTAATCCTAAATTTATTAAAAAGTTTTATAAAAGAGTTTTATCTGGAGACTGGTTTGGGTTTGCGGAGGTGGATATAGAAGTTCCACACAACTTAAAAGATAAGTTTTCTGAAATGTCTCCACTTTTTATAAACAGAGAAGTAGATGTTGATGAGGTTCCAGCACACATGATAAAATATTTGGAAGATACTGGAAGAACTAGAGGAAATGGAAGAAAATTGGTGGGATCTATGTCGGCCACTAAAGTATTGCTTTACGCGCCACTGTTGAAATGGTATTTAAAACACGGCCTAGAAATAACGGGATGTGTTATAGATTATATTAGTGGTAATGGTTCGCAAAAGAAGTTACAGCCGCAAGACGAACAGGCGATGTAGAACCAAATAAGAAACCAGTAGCGGATATAATGAAATTATTAGGCAATTCGTGTTGTGGAAAAATGATAGAGGCAAAAGAGAGACATTTAAATACGACATATACACAAGACGAAACATGTGTTGACAAAGCGTTAAGATCTGCATTCTTTGATGATTTGGAAGAGATAGGAGATGCGTACGAAATATCTTCCCGAAAACCCCGGTGTGCAGTAAAGAGCCCCTTCCACTGTGGAATAGCGGTTTATCAACTAGCTAAATTGAGAATGTTGGAATTTTACTACGAATTTCTAGACAAATACGTAAAAAGAGAAGACTTTGAATTAATACAGATGGACACGGATAGTATGTATATAGGAGTTAGTGGAAAAACGATAGAGGAATTGATTAGACCTAACTTACTAGACGAGTTTGAAAAAGAAAAAAAGAAATGGTTGGCTTGGGATAAATGGAGCGAAAGAGAGCCAGGACTTTTCAAAATGGAATTCAGCGGAGATAGGGCGATAGCGTTATCTAGTAAGTGTTATTTCGTAGAAAAATTTAATTCCACTAAAGATAATTTGGAACAAATTAATAAAAACTCTGCGAAAGGAATGTCCAAGAGAACTAACAATTTAAATTGGGATAGATATAAACGAGTACTAAGTGAAACTACAGAAGATGGAAAACACATTATAGATGTAGCACAAAATAGAGGATTTAAAATGAAAGATGGCGTTATGAAAACGTACTGTCAACAAAAATTAGGACTCTCGGCGTACTACGATAAAAGACGCGTGTTACCAGACGGAATACATACAGAACCTCTCTTGATTTAAGCAATCGGGGGTAGCTGGGTGTCAGAAGGTACCATAAGAAGTTCTTCGCGAACAAAACCGCGAGATGGACCATCAGCCAAATAATAGAGCATGGGCTCATCGGGTTTGGTAATAGAGCGATCCAGATGATATACATTCAGAGACCACACGGGATCAGTCGCGCGGCGGCTGCCACCTTCAAGCTCTCCCGGTTGATAGAGGTACCGGACGTCAACATCCGATGGAAGCGCAATCGGCGATTGCTGCTCCTCTAAACCAACGGGTCGCCCGCGCGAGACGGCAGAGGGCTTGCTCGTCACCTTTTTAGACAGGATGGCATCTACGGGCTTCTTACCTATCAATCTGGTCACCTCTCCATTCAGTGCGGAGACCACGGCGGGCAGTCTGGCCACCCACTCGGTCGATCGCGAATGAGGGTCTACAAGTTCTTTGGCATATTGGTGTCCGAACAGCCTCTCAGCCAGGGTTCGATTGAACCGCTCCACGATCCTCTGGTCCCGGTGGATGTTGATGCGGCCGCGTCTGATAGAAACTTTGTGCTTAGACAATAGATGAGAGACCGCGCCCATGAACTCGCGGCCAGGATCGACCTGGAGAAGATTCGGCCATTTGAGAGGACTCCTCTTATATATTCGGGAAAGAGCCTCGGCCACCTCCTTAGACTCTTTAGTGGCCAACGGCTCAGCCCCCTTATAACGACTCGCTACGTCAACGATTGTCAGTGCGTACTTGTACGTTTTGCGACCGACGCGATCGTGAGGGAGAAACAGGAGATCCGCTTGGTGAACTTGGTTCGGTACCGGTACGTCGAATTTCGGGCGCGGAATATTGTGAGGCGCGGGTAAATAGATCTGCCAGATGGCCTGCTTCTTGAGCCATTCCTTGACAGCGTTTTCTGAAACCTTGGTCGCCGCCGCGAGGTTCTTGATGGCCGCGAGGCCCTTCCAGTAGCCACGAGGGCTATAGTATGTATTCGACAGCTTGCGCGTTAGTTTGGTATCAAGTTTGCGCGTGTTCATCGTATGCGAAGTATTCTAATATATCGGACAATCTCCAACATGCCCTCGCCAGTTCGTCCGGTAACTGCGTCGTTAATAATAAACCTTTGTTGGAAGTTTCGCTGCAGCCCCAATCGCGTTTGGGTTGGAACAGGAGAGGGAATTCTGGGGAATCTAACTCGGAGGAATCTAACATCCGCTTTGCGAAAAGGGTGGCCGCTTTTTCGTCCTCGCGCCACGTCTCGAGACAATCTCGGGCCAGACGAATCATACTCTTTGCACCAGGTAAACGATGTTTTTGGGCAGTGTAGCCTACATCGATCATAGCGTAATAAAGTTCGTCAACTAACATCGTTCTATATATATATTTTTATAAAAAAAATTGTTTTAATTAATTAATTATTTTATATAGTAGCCGACGAGACCCACCACACCCATTCCCACGACGATGAACGCGATCTCGCGGTCTTTTTGGGCCTCTGACGGTACATGGAAATCTGAAAGTTGGGGCTCGGGATCCATTGGATCGAGACTTTTCTGCGGATATGCCAGCGCGTACTCGCGGTTGGCTTCTTCAACGTTCTGGAAAGTTTGCGCGGCGTGATTCTCACGGCGCAGCTCTTCGTTGACCCAGTCCAGATGGGCGGTTCGTTTTTTCGACCACGCTTCCTTTGCGCTATTGAGTTGTTCTACAGCTAAATCGTGACGCTTACGCTCCTCATCCACGTTCGAGCTTTTCATTTTAGAGAATATAAAGTTGCTACCGCTGAACGCCAATGCGTTTACAAGCGCACCACCTACTATTACTGCGATTGAAGCCATTTATTTCCATATATTAACTGGTAGAATTCCAGCTTTAACTAGATAATCTCGGGTCCAAACTGCGGCCGCCACATCTAAGGTCGCGAGCCCTGCGTCTCTCACAGTAAAGTCCAATTTGGGAGTGGACCCTCCTAGAGCCATATTAGATAGTCGAGCATACCCGATACTGAAACCAGATATCACCACGGCGTAATAAAGCGCATTCACTATCATTTTACCATCTTGTTCAGCCATTGTTATAATTATTGCATATAAAAGGGGTCGCGATCAATGTTTAAATGGGGCACATCCAATCGCGATTGGTGTTTCGTAACTTTCTTCTGAACACTGGCTGGTTATTTTTTCGATAATAGGGGGTATTTCCACACGCACAGGGCACCAACAACTGCCAGACCACCACCAACAACCCAACTCCAATTCGCGAATTTGGGTTCAATCGCATTCGCCGAGCTTCGAGAGGCTAAACTCCAACGGCGGTTGGTATTGGGTGACAAATTCAAAGAATTTGGGTGTGCTTCCAATTCGTGAATTGGGGGTGTTGTTGTACTCAACTCTGTCTTCAGATGTTTTGCTGTCTCCGTCCCCATCAATTCACTAATTGGCTGCAACCCCAATCTCGATTGGAGTTTAGCCTCTCGAAGCTCGGCGAGTATTTTATCTTGTTTAACTTTTCGGATGGCAGCCGCCGCCCTCCCAGCTGCCTGCCTTTTTGGGTTTTTATGTTGTGCAACCCCCCAACTCCAATCGCGATTGGTTTGGAGGATCAATCGGATTCAACAGTGTTGAGGAAAGTGCTGCAATCGGGTTCGATTGGGTTGGAACAATCCCCAACGCTGTTGGAGATTGCTGTTCCGTCACTCTCGCAGGTGTGTCTTGTGTCATCATTTTCAAAATTATATTTTGTATTAGGGCTTATAGTTCGTGGGCATATATGTCCAAATTGACAGTGTTTACCCGTGGTCAATGCGGTTGTCAGTGGAGCTAAGTACATTCCAAACTTGTGATAAATTGAGCAGCAGGCTGTTCTAAGAGTGTGTCCTATAAAAGGGTCAGTCTCTAGATCGTGAATCAACCCCTCGGTGTTTGGTATAGGGAGAAGTATACTAACGGCGGTAGCGTACAAATGAATAGCCGCCGATCCAAGAGTTTTTGTCATCTCTGCTCCCAATTTGGATTCGTATCGCGCATACATTTTATCAATCTCCGCATCTGACATCTTATCCACCTGACAAACTGAGAGACGCCTACCGAGATAATGCTCCGATTGCCCCCCCAGCAACCAGCGCAGCTAGCCGCATTTTCATTCGTAACGGCCCCAATCGCGATTGTCAACCCCGATTGCTCTGTCGGATCATTATCTTTCAGGATGTCAGCAGAGGTTTCTTCCATTAGCTGATCGAGAAGTTCGTCGCAGTTCATTTTTTTCAAAATTATTAATTTAACTATTCTAACAAGTCTCATCACTTTAACATATTGCCAAGCGCACCACCCGATACTTATGATCACCGTTATGCTCGCAACAAAGCTCGCAGCGGAACACCAAATTGTTAACATTGTTAACCATTGTTCAGCATTTGTTCAACATTTGCTAAGCATTTCTTCAGCAATTGCTAATTAATTGTTAAGCATTTACTCAGCAGTTACTAATTTTGTTAAAAAATAAAAACATTATTATTAATTGATAACTTTATAAGCAGTTGGTTGATCAGTCTTTAGCAGAAGCTTGGCGTGCTTAGTTTCCGAAAGCATCTGTCGAACCTCCAGGCGCTCCTCGCGCGTTGGGATAACGTCATTCTCTCGAAGACAGTCATCGAATGAGTCCCGGTCCTTGCAGTGAAAGAGGGCGACACATTTCGTTTGCTCGCGCAGATCCTTGAGGACGGCGTTGTACTTTTGAGTGGATATCCATACACTTTGCCTAGCATGGCGGCCAGAAAATGCGAGCTCGGAGAGCATGTCCTTCTTTTTGGTCATCGCCGCCTTGGCTGAGCAATCGTCAATCACGTATAGGGTGGGCTCACCCTGGAATCTTTGGTATAAACCACGCAACCAATCGTGAAGCCTATCACCGGGGTCAATAACGTATACCTCAGGGTCGGTCCATATCCACGGGCGCCGCTGATAAGTATCGTTGTGCCGCACAGTGGGACACAGGATCACAATGTGACGAAAGGCATCGTGGTAGTGAGTGAGTGAGTGAATAGGGTTTAACGTCCGCTTTTCTGACATAGAGGTAAAAGCCTCAGGGAGTCTACACGCAGACGGGTCAACGGGGTCGTGTCCCGTATCCACCTGTCCGAGGGGGGTAAATCCCTTCAGAACTCAATATTTACAATCAAAATATATATTCAGTCCTGAAATTAGAACAACCTGATCTGGTGCCAGGCCCTCGCCACACCAGCATCATTTATCCCATCCCCTAAAAGTAATAGGATTAGCACTAATCTTACTTTTATATGGGGCATAGCCCGACTCAACTCTCACATACAAGAAAGCCAAAAATGTACATGAGGGCCAAATCCGGTATAGTGGGTTCCGGAAAGTATGAACCCAATCGTTAAGCCAGTTTAGTCGCCTTTTACGACAAGCAATGGCTACTGCAGCACTATTCTCAGGATCAGTTGATCCCGCCCCGGTGCCTGCACGGGGCTGCATCGTGGTAGTAGCCCTCGAGCAAGTCTAGGATGAAAACCGTTTTTCCACATCCTGTCTGCCCACATATTATGGCAGAGTGGGCATCTCCAATCGTGAATTGGTATTGATTGCTAATTAATTCTTTAGAATTATTAAATAAATCGTTAGATTTAGTAGATCGCTGAGACGTATCGGCCATCTTCGATGTTCAGTTGTGCGTCTGTAATTATATATAAGTACACGTTCAATGCGCCATTTCCATCCGCCTCTTTGGTTATCTGGATCGTCACACCCTCGCTAGCGTTCTCAACTTGGCGTCCGCTACCGTGTATTTGGTCGTCGTCGCTGGCTCGCATGTCTAGCCATAGCGCGTATTTGGTATTCAGAAACTCCACGATGGAGACGGACGAGAGATGCAGGTCTTTTGCAACCGCGGCAACCTCCGGGGAGCGCTTGGAGCCGGCAGCAAACTGCTTTCTTACTTCGTCCCACTGTTGGTGCGCGCGAAGACCCGCGCTGTAGAGTTGATTGGGTACTCCCTCAATCGTCACCTCTACCTTCGTGATTTTGGGGTTATAGAATTTGTCGGTTTTTCTAGCACCGAATGCGAACCGAGCCTCCTCGAACAGCATCAGTATACCTTTCATCGAGCGGGCGGGTACGTTCACGTTAATATTCCACAATGTGTCGCCTTGCTATCTTGCGATGGCGAAGAACTCGGTCGTAAAGTATGGCAACGCGCCCGGCGTACTGGGTTCTGATCAATCGCGCGAGTTCGGGCATCGTGACCATGTCGTACTCCAGGGAAACATTATCGATCGTATACGTCGATAACTGGTCGGTGGCTATGAGAACTCGTCCGTAGTCGTTGAACGTTAGTTCGTATTCGAGGCGGTCAGCCAAAGCACTCTGATAGTAGGGCATGTGACTCTCCAGCAACTCAAAGTCGAGCGGGATGTAGAAGCGGTTGCCGTAAGCGCCAGCGACCGCGTTGTCACTCGCGTTGTTATCTACCTTGTTAGCAGCCCCGATTCTAAGTTTGGTTACGTTCTTATTTTTGCTGGTGTCAATACCCTGATAGACCGCGTTTTCGCGCTCTTGCGCCGTCTTCCACAGGTCCTGATAACAATGGTAGACGTCGCTGTCATCGATCGACATCACCTCATTACCAGAAATCTTTATCATGGTCTTCTTGACGATGGCGCGACCCAGGTTCTGAACGACGGTTCGGTCCTCGTCCGTCGACGTCAGCGAAATAGTGAAAGCGAGGCGAACAGTACCCGGCACAATGACGTCGTGAGTTCCGAGGTTGGGGAAGCGGACTAAGAGCTGCTGGTTCTGGTCGATCGTCGATGGGTTGTTCGTAATAACGACACTCTGTCTCACGCCTTTTGCCCCGAGGGGCTCACGCAGTCTGCGGTATGGATTGAGTTTGCGACCGTATTGACTCGAAGACATAATTAATTTTAAGAAAATTATTGAAACTATTAAACCCGTATGGTTTTGTCTTTAATACATAATTAATAATTTTGAAAAAATTAAAATGGATGATTACGATATTAACATGGATGAAATCGGCAGAGACGATTACCTCGATGGTGATGATGATGATAATTCGAGGATTCCCTCGCGACACCCACCATAGAGACTCCAGTTCCAATCCAATCGCAATTGGGGGAAATAGGTGGCGCTACCAGCAGCGTTGGTCAAAGTCAGGAATTACTTGAGGGAGCTGTAAACGACTACTACAACACTTTGTCAGAAATCGGTCTGGTCCCGTCTGTCGGTCGCGACTACTCCAAGTTCGAATTGGATATGCGTGGTAGGTTGCGACTAAAATCATCAAATATCCCGATCATCAACACGAATACCAGTAAACCCCTATCGCTAAAAACCATTGCCGGAAACCGGGGCGGTGGCGAAATCATAAAGAACGAACTAGGATTTCCAGATTGGACGCGTGGTAAAACAATTATACCGGCCCGCGCTGTAGATGCCCTACAGTCTACCGACGAAACTATGGCGAAGACGGCCACCGCGATAGAAACGGTCGAGCTCAGCGAGGTCCCTCAAATAGCCACCGACGTTATTAACACGATGGAGACCACGTTCAGCGTCCAATCGCAATTGGGGGAAATACTCAACGATGACCCACCGTTACCTCTTCGCGAACTCCGTGGACTCGATAAGGCTCTACAAACGGTCCGGGGCGAACTGGTCCTTAACCTATCCAAACTCATGGTGCTGGATGAACATATCGCGCTAGAAGAAAGAAAACTGGAGGAAGCCGGTGACGATAGAGAATCTACCGAGCGGATCGCCGAACGACTGCGGTCTTTGCGGGACGAAAGAGAAGCTCGCTTGGAGGCCGCCTCGGCTAACCATGAGGCTCTCCGCACACAAATAAGTCGGATCCGCGAAACAATATCGAGGGTTCTGCACGAGGACACGACACTCGGTGAGCGTCTTCGCACTCTGTTCAGAGAGCAGGGCGTCACGATGGCAAGCATCCTCGCAGCTGTCGGCATGACTATATCAACCATAGTTGTAGCTTTCACTGATGGTGCGGCGCCACCACCCGCGCCACCACCCGCGCCACCACCAGCACCCGCGCCATCCGGTGGAGCCAAGGAGTGGGTAAAAAAACAACTAAAAGCCCTCGCCAATCTTCTAGCTAAATTAGCTGGAAAGGCGGCTGCCGCACTACCTGGACTGATCGGAAGTATCGTTTCTTACTTGTTATCTATATTATCAAAAACGGTCGGATGGCTCGCCAATAATACTTGGGCTTTAATCGTGGCAATCGCCGGTCTCCTACTATTCTCTGCCACCAATCGAGATTGGAAGTCCCTACAACCAAAGCGCTAGTAGTCCTATCGCCACGAGGGCGATGACAAGCCCTAATTTCTCCTCCTCGTGTGTTGTGCTTCCAATTTCACCCAATTTGCGATTGATTGGTGTTTCTCCAATCGCGATTGGTCTGTTGACGATTGGGGGTGTGGGTGAAACAACGGGTTCAAATGAACTTGATGGGGTGGCCAATTCGTGAATTGGGGGTTTTTTTTATGAAATCTTTTTCAAATTTAATTTGAATTTACAACATCAACACCAATCGCAGATTGGGGATGAACCCGATCATGTTGGGGGTGCGCTTGATCATATCCGTGTTCACTTACCGTTGTGCCGATTTTTTGATTGGCGGTGGCGATTACGATCTGATTATTGTAACCGTCAACCGGGTCGTCTCGTAGTATCATTATTGCTCGGCGCCATATAAATAAAGACCTATTCCTAAATACATAGTCTACTGGGGTGCTGGCATTCTACAAAACGTCTTGATAATTCTGGATCGCCTTCTCCAGGTCCACCCTAGCTGATTATGGCGTCCTCTACAAGTGCCAAGAATTGTTTTTGTGCATCAAATCGCTGTTCCCGTGCCCAGTATAGAACTGCGAGTTTGCTTCTGTGCGCCGAGGAATGGCCCAGACGTACGTGCGAATGGAGTTCGTTGACGTGAGTAACCCCGGCCTGCGTGAACCCTAAGACCTGTATCTAACATAAATGTACCCCACGCGTCCTGAACCTCAG
>CM055281.1:61231835-61281749 GCA_029237695.1 Conchocele bisecta
GCAACGAGTGAGCGTAGCTTGCTTGCACGGACGCCGACGGACACGTGTGTATTATTTCCGCTATTCAAACATGTACGATGGAATATCCTATTTATTACACTTCCACGGCGGATACATATGCAAATTTAAGTCTATTTTTGAGAGTATAATCAATGAATTGTGATGTGCGCATGAATAGTTATACAATGACGTGTTTTCCGCGTTTTGACGTTACGTTGTGTGACGTCAAATGTGACGTCATGTAAACTTTTTGAAATCCAAATTACGCAGCTGTTTCTATGAACCAGATATATTTGAGTGCAAGTTTGGAATGTGTTCAATCACATTAACATTCTAGATTATTCGAGACCATTTCCAAATTTTCAAATAACTTTATTTTGACTGTAATACAAATTAAACATTTTGCATGGTAGCTCGTGGTTTCCAAGAAAACAGAACAGGCGCGCAATTACGGGTTTTCTCTTCACGGTGTATTATTTGTAAGGAGTTGATTACCATGATTACGGGTTTTCTCTCACAGCAACGACACAGCAATCGTATATAGACGTCACACGCGTCTGTCGCTATAGTTACCTACCGAGGTGTGTAAATATAACTGTGTTTATATATAAGAGGGCCGGAGCAGCGAATTAATCAACATGCACCAACAAGAAAACAATGAAAAACTGTACATTGCCATCTGGGCCATCTTTTTTATATTTATTTTCTTTTTAGTCGCAAACATTCATGTTACATAATAGGAAATATATGTCATTGGAGTGTACATGACAGCAGGGTACAAGTCCACTTGATTTCAATTATTTTAATACAGTGGAATCTCACTATACCGAACACCACGGGTACCATCGGAGTGTTCGGTATAGCGATGTTCATGTACCTCAAAGCCCAGCTCTGTGCCATCTTAGCATGGACAAGCTATTGTAGTGTTATTTAACAACTTTGGCTCTGCGAGCAGGGTGATAATCTGTCACTCTGGTAATTTTACCTGAATGCACGGTGCCTCAGATATACATTGAACGTGATGAAACAGAATAGGAAAAAATACTTTATTTGTAGATATGTATCGCATTTCTGAACCTAATTGTACGGAGCCCCGCAGAGGACGTAGATTTTGTTTATTATTAATTCGTTCACACGAAATAACAATTCGTTCCCTCAATTTAACAATTTGTTCCAACGAAATAACAATTCGATCCCTCGGGAACGAATTGTTTGTTATATCGTGGGAATGAATTGTTAATTCGAGGGAACGAATTGTTAAATTGAGGGAACGAATTGTCATTTCGTGGGAACGTATTGTTAATCCGAGGGAAGGAATTGTTATATCGTGGGAACGAATTGTTAATTCGAGGGAACGAATTGTTAAATTGAGGTAACGAATTGTCATTTCGTGGGAACGAATTTATAAAAAAAAGCCATGTCCCCTGCGGGTCTCCGTATAATTGTGCTTTTAAATGAATTACACTAGCGTCTAGTATGGGAATATCATTCAAACGTTAGTCTAGTATAAGACATGGGCGGATTCAGGGGGGGGGGCGGACCTGGCGCCCCCCCCCCCCTAAAATTCGCCGAGTAAAGATTTTTTACAAGTTAAAAGGCACGTTTCATGCCAAGTGCCATGTATTCCATGCATTTTTCGGTCGTTTTCTTATTGTTTCAAAATTGAAACGTTTTCAATCAAAAATCATGTCTAAACATACTGTGACAGTGTCAATATTTTTGCTCCAAAATGCGCCATAACGCAGGAAATGCGATGTAAATTTGCAAAATTTTCCGCGTGGGAATACCCCAGGACCCCCCTAGCGCTATATCGACTATTTTGCAATACTTGACTACAATGTATATTATCTCGTTCGATAATATGGTCAAGTATTGCAAGATAGTTACGCCCCCCCCCCCCCGCCCCCTAACCCGAAATCCTGGATCAGCGCATGTAAGACACATGTAAAACTATTGGGTATTGGTAGATAAATGTTTATAATACTGGACAATAACTAGCAACGCTAGTTATTTTCTACGGAGCCCCGCAGGGGACATGGATTTTTTTAATTAATTCGTTCCCACGAAATAACAATTCGTTCCCACGAATTAACAATTCGCTCCCACGATATAACAATTCGTTCCCACGAATTAACAATTCGTTCCCACGATATAACAATTTGTTCCCACGAATTAACAATTCGTTCCCGTGGGAACGAATTGTTATTTCTTGGGAACGAATTGTAAAATTGAGGGAACGAATTGTTATTTCGTGGGAACGAATTAATAAAAAAAAAGAATTCTACGTCCCTTGTGGGGCTCCATATTTTTCAGTACTTGTATTATTAACATGTTTTTCAATCGATGGTTACTTTGTAAGTTATTTTATTTAAAGGTCTTTTGGGATTCAATTCTTTTTATCATCTAAAATCGTTAAATACGTTCATATTAATCATTTCCTTTATTCTTTTTTTCACTGAGAAATGCGATCGCGCAATTATGTTTGAAAGAGATATATTTACCTTCGCTCTCACGTACAGTTCTGATCGATTTTCGGCCATCGTAATTTTACGTTAATTTCCGTACCTTCCCATCGCGTGAGGTCAAGTTAAGTTCACGACCGAAATCAACATAAATATTTCAGTAAGAGTTTCCAAGGGAGACAATTGATTTCCAGTAATTTTCAAACATGGAAAGCAGTAACATTTTGTGTTTTACATTCATATTTTTACCTCATTTGCTGTTTATATATTGCGCAATTAAAACTTAGCGGCAAATAAAACGACTTAAATAGCGTGACTGGCTGCATTGTTTATTCACAAAGAACATATCAGTTGTAGTAAAACCTAGCAAAATACTATGTTCCAGCAACAGTGTGATACCAGCAATATTTCTCCAATGCTCGATAGGTTGATTTCGGTCGAGATATCAAGCGAATCCCGAAGTGAATGGTGCAGATTACCGTGACGTCACGCGTTCGTAGCGGGCCATATTAATACATTTTTTGAACGATATCAAGAGATCACATTTCGGGAATAAATTTGTGGGAAGTGACTTGTGAAAGTATATAGTGATTCCAGAATCCATTTAAATGAATTACACTAGCGTCTAGTATGGGAATATCATTCAAACGTTAGTATAGTATTATTATTATTTCACAACAGAACATTTTTCCTTTCTGGTACATGTCCAGTGAAAATGCCAAATTATGCCTTGCCAAGTTATGTCCCTTTATTGTCACAGTTTACGTGTAGCGAAGACTTGAATCGAACGCATGTTTTTGGGGAGTCTAATCAAATGAAATGTTGCGATTGATTTATATACAGGTGCATGATCACGTGGTTACAACAACAACAACGTCGCCCATTCCAAAGTAAGTATTATTTGATATTTCCCTTAATATACAACGGATTTCGATGAAATATGGCGCAGCAATCACGTCTTCATGAGCTGCACTTGGTGGTCCAGGGAGTTCGGCACAGACTTATGTCGTTTTTGCAAAGAATAGATTTCCGTGTCGGTAGACACGGAAATCGATTCCTCGCAAAACGACAGAAGTTTTTGCGAAAATACAGAGACCACCAAATGCAGCTTAACAATACGCGTTTGATGCGCCATATGTCATCAAAATCAGTTACGTAATAAGGACACTATAAAAGAATACGTACTTTGAATCCGATGGATTCTGAAAGTTTCAGTACTTGTTGTTGTTGTTGTTGTTGTTAGTACCACATGATCATACACCTATACACATATACAGGTGTGCCATTTACTGTACATAAAGTGAGAGAAAAACACCACATAATGTATAGTGAAACCTCTCTAAACCTCTCTCTAGATAAATAAGGCATATAACCATTCTGGGACATACTTAAGTCTTTTTCAATCATCAACATGCATTATTATCCGAGATACGTTACCAAGAAACATCTAAACACGAGATAACATATATTTCTTGGTGTCCGTTTTAGAGAGGTTCCACTGTGTTGCCATTTGCTGATGGCTGTGAATGTGATTCAGTGACGGAATGGCGAACAGTGTGGGAACTAATCACACTGCTTAGTGGCCACACGTGTTTGAATTGATGGTCAGTATGTTTGGTGTCATATGGGTATTTTGGTGAATTGTGGGTAGATTTCGGTGGATTTCGTTGGTTTTGGGCAATTTACATAGTTTTGTGCAACTACTGACGCTCAATCATTGCACACGACAGAAATCGTCAATTATCTACACATTCACCGTTCCGAACTTTCGGACCCCTTTCTTACTGTCAAAATACTCACGATGGAACATATGACCGTATGTATACGTGTAACTCGCGGGAGGTGACGTACATTGTATGTAGGTAACAATGCACCCAAACCACCAGATATACCGAAATAACCCATAAAACACCGAAATATGAACCGTTCTTCAAGAACCTGTGTTAGTGGCTACACTGGTTGGAAATGTCTTAATGTACAGTTTTTAACCGGCGACCAATACTACGGAAGCCCATTAGGGCCACTTCATTTTTTTTTAATTTCCATTTATTCAAGATGTTTTCTTGAATTTTCAAGTTCTTTTCTTGAATTTTCATGATATTTTCTTGAAAATTCAAGAAAATATCTTGAAAATTCAAGAAAAGAACTTGAAAATTCAAGAAAACATCTTGAACTTGAAAATTCAAGAAAAGATCTTGAAAATTCAAGAAAAGATCTCGAAAATACAAGAAAAGATAAAGTGAAGTGGCCCTAATGGGCTTCCGTACAATACCTTCGTATCTTGTATCAAAATAATGTAACACTATGAGCAGTATCGGGTATGCATTTATATTAATTCCTTCATGTAAGGAATCAATACATAATAATAAAATGTATCATGTTGATTTTGAACAAACAAATCAATTCACAATACGATACCTGTAAACATCTGCAGCGAAAACGTCAATGAAAGGAAGGAACATGAAAGGTCGATTACATGTTCGCCATGTCGTCTTCAGAACGGATTGAAATATGGGTGCCACTGGAGAACTGGGGCCGTTTCACTAAACTTCGTACGACTAAAATGTTCGTAAGTGCAAATTTAGGATCGTCTGTAAATTTCAATTAATGGATTTACATTTATTGCAGCCTATGCTCAATAAATGTAAATCCAATACTTGTTTACGAGAACACGTTGTTAATGTAAAATTTTCAGACTATCATAATTTTGCACTTACGAACATTTTAGTCATACGAAGTTTAGTGAAACGGTCCACTGGGGCTTATATGTTGTCCTGGCTTTTCTATATATGATTAGCTACATTAATTATACCATCTAGCAAAGTATACTTTGAGGGAGTAATCATTTATTTTTCCTGAAATGCATTACGTCATATAGAACTAACGACTGCATATATTTGATGATTAAAAGGATGTAGAATTATTATACTGATTTTATTACATTATCACAGCCAAGATGGCTGTGATAATGTAATAAATTCAGTATAATAAAAAATAACAAATTTATCCTAAAATTGAAAATGTCTCCCTCAAAGTATACTTTGCTAGATAAGTATACTTTGCAATGTTGGTGAAATACGCTACAGAAGAGGTGACACTGGAACACACAAAGGTGGCCGAGTTGGCCACTCCATGTGCCGTATAGGATACAGTAACGAGGCAGTGTTCACACTATATGTTATACATTTACGAAGCAATTATATTTGAATCAAAGGATGATTATGGTCCTTAACTGGAATAAGTCTGGTATTGTGAGATCTGCTGTGTTTATTAACGCGTGGAACTAATATCAATATTTATCGCATTGCATGTTTAATAAGCCGGCTCTGTATTCTTCTACAAAGCCAATTGTCTACCAGCATAAACTTGGATGATTAACGCCGGGAGTCCTGCTTTCAAAAATGACGTATTTTAAAATTGCTTCGGCTTTTAGAGGATAATTACGATATGCAGTATGTATAGTTTGCAAAGTATCTCCAAACATGGACATTTGGAATACATACATGAGTGTGTTTAATTTTGATGTACCTAATGTAATTTGTATATAATGATATTCGTAATGAAGTTTATGATTCACCTCTGATTGTCTCTGTGAACATTGACGTTTTTGCGTTTATAGGATACTAAGTACGTACAAAATATAGATTACTACGGAGTCCCGCAGGGGACATGGATTTGTTTGTATTAATTCGTTCCCACGAAATAACAATTCGTTCCCTCAATTTATTAATTCGTTCCCACGAAATCACAATTCGTTCTCACGAATTAACAATTCGTTCCCTCGAATTAACGATTCGTTCCCACGAAATAACAATTTGTTCCTCGAATTGACAATTCCTTCTCACGAATTAACAATTCTTTCCCACGATATATTGTGGGAACGAACGAATTGATAATTCCAGGGAACGAATTGTTATATCGTGAGAACGAATAGTTATATCGTGAGAACGAATCGTTATATCGTGGGAACGAATCGTTATATCGTGGGAACAAAATGTTATTTCGTGGGAACGAATTGTTAAATTGAGGGACGAAGTGTTAATTCGTGGAAACGAATTGTTAATTCGTGGGAACGAATTGTTAAATTGAGGGAACGAATTGTTATTTCGTGGGAAAGAATTCATAAAAAAAGAAGTATACGTCCCCTGCGTGGCTCCGTAGATTACCGTGATGGAATACATGCAACAACTAATTGGTGTTTAAAGTAGAGATGTAACATCATCCTTTATTTTCTGGTTTATTATTTAGAATTATGCTCAATGAACATAATGTCGAAAACTGCATTTAACAATACCAAGTAAGTAAAAACTTACAAACGTTTAAATGTAATTAGCAAAAGTATGCATGAAAAAATGCAGGACTTTGATGACGTCAAAGAGATAATTGCAGCATATTTTAATTTATTTATTTAAAATGGAATATTATTTTATGTAAAAAATTGTTTTCATCAATATTATTTCACAGTTAAAATAAAAATAAATAATATTGTTCTGTAATAGCAATTATTTTATTCTAGTTTTAGGAACATTTATATCATTAATTAGCTGAAAGGCCTCGATGACGAAATTGCATATTACAAAATTATTTATATTAATTGAATTTCAAATATCTTCATAGTTTATTTTAATAAATACAATGTTAAACTTAACAAACACAACACTTTTTTTCCAAATAGCTTCAATTTTATAAGAAGTTTTTTTTCCCAGAAACATGTAACATGTAATTACGAACACAATTTGCATAAATTATGTAATTATTTAACCTGTATAGCTTTTAACTGAGGTGGAATATTTTTGTAGTAGTTTCGACATTTTGTTTTAAGTACTGCATGTTGTCGTCTTCTGTTTATTTTCTATTTATTATTTTCAGATTTAAAACATGTTTTGACAGCGTATGAGACTCATCTCCATTGGAGACACGATTCTCATTCGCTATTATTCACTACCAAACTAGGTTTTCGCTAAAGAAATAGAAAAATACAAACAGTTTACACGACAAATATCGGTTCCCGCCTTTTGCCTTTTAAGGGTTAATTGAAACCTATATACACACCCTAAAAATAAAAGTAACGTACATAGAGAATAGTAGGTTAGTGCCGTGAATGAGAAAAAATATCTGGCAAGGCTCAGGAAACGGGATGGGCGAGGCTCTGCCGAGCACATCCCGTTTCCGTGCCGCGCCAGATATTTTTCCCATTCACGGCACTAACCTACTATTATATTTATTCCGTCAACACATACAAATGGCTGTTCAATGCAAAAATTGTATTGACTGGATATCAAAAATGTTTCACGGCACATACGCACTGTCTTGACGGGATAAATTGTCGTCTTCTGCTGTTGTATTGTTTATATTTTTTCTCAATAAAACATGGTTTGATAGCACTTGAGAATCATTTCTAAGAGTGTTGTCAAAATATACTTTTGATGAAAAAAAATGGATCATAAAAATGAACAGTAGACGATAAAACATTATTCAGCACTGTGATGGCTAAGTTTTGTTTAAGGACCTGTTCTATCCCTCAAAATTAATCCCTCAAAATTAAATAAAAGTCATATGTTCTCATCGATGAAATAAACAACTTTCGGTGAAAATACGACTACTTCCGCTATCTATATTCAAAAATCTATGTTCGGGAAAACAGCGCAAATAGGCTACAAATACACATTCATTACCGTATACAGTCTAAAAAAGCTGCTAATTTCTATGGAGCGGTATATAATAAATAGAATATTCATATTTTTGCAACAAATATGACATATATGTTCATCACGTGGTGTGAAATGTCCATATTTCACGAGTGAAATATGGACACTCGCAATGAAATCAATATTTGATGGAATTTACTCAAACAATTTTTTTGGGGGAGGGTTACTTTTTTGTTATTGATGAAAAAGTACTTACTTTTAAATATTTTTTAGATTTAATGTGTTTAATAGCCAAAAGTTCGTTGGCAGAAAAACGTGGAACAGACAGTAGTTGGAAGCTAACTCAACAATACAAGCACGCATTTCTTGTCATACGTCGGCATGTATTATTAATGGCAATCTATATACTCAGTTAAGTGAATATACAACCTGGACCATATCTATCATACTCTGTAGCTTTTAGACATTAGTTAAGTCTAAATAATTAATATAATACCATTCTCGAGAAACTGACCTTATTGGCTGAGGAGTAGTAATGTAGGTTATGGGGAAATATCGCATATTCGTATTTGGACAATTTTCGGCATTACAATCACATTTATATATGTACTAGTATTTATCAGGTAACCTGTCCTGTATTGACCGAATACGTACTGACTGATAACATATTGTTGTATCAGGCATTGCCCTGATATAAACATCTGACTGACGTGCCATTGGTCGGTTGACGTCACGTGACGTAATCGAATGACGTCAGTGTAAACGAGTTTATTTATTTCATAAGAAACGAGGCTATTGCCGAGTTTCTTATTTATCAGGTAACCTGCCCTGTATTGACCGAATACGTACTGACTGGTAACATATTGTTGTATCAGGCATTGACCTGATATAAACATCCGTAAAAACTGACGGTCCATTGGTCGGATGACATCACGTGACGTTACCGAATGACGTCAGTGTAATGACGCAACGTAAACAAGTCCGCGTTCTGTTCATATACTGATGAGCTTTAGAAACGCAACATCTATATATGTAGGTACATATCTTTACATTTTAATGCGTTTTTTTGCAAATCAAACATTCCTCATTTACGAAGAATGTCAACTAGAGCCAAAGTTGCTCAACTATCATCTTGTCGCTTAAAACGTCCACTGAACGAGGCAGGGGTCAGCACATTTCACTCACCTTTTAATAGCGATTGTGTCCACCACGTGTTTCAATGACAGCACGAAGACGCTCCCTCATGGATCCTGTCAGACGTCGAATGGTACGTCGGGGGATGTTGTTCCACTCCTCCTTCAATGCGGCACCCAACTGTCTGACGTTTACTGGTTGGTTTTGACGTGACGTAACTTTCTCCCCAGTTCATCCATACGTGCTCTATCGGGTTTAAGTCGGGGGAAACGGCTGGCCAGTCCATCACATCAATACGACTGTCTCTGAGAAAGTCCTGGGTCAATCTTGCAGAATGAGCGCGAGCGTTATCCTGTTGCAACGTCAGGCGTTGATTGCGGCCATGACGTCGAAGGAGTGGAATCACGACTGGATTGAGAATCTCGTCAATGTAGCGTCGGGCAGTGAGAGTTCCATTCACAATGATCAACTCAGAACGAAATCCACTATTTATGGCACCCCAAACCATGACGCTTCCGCCGCCAAATCGGTTACGTTCGATCACACAGTTGTCGGCAAACCGTTCGTTCTTTCGACGGTATATTCGTGTTCGGCCATCAGCAAAACTCAAGGCGAAGCGCGACTCATCCGAGAAAACCACTTTATCCCAGTTTTGACGTTGTACGTTCAGTTTATGTTCAGCCCAGCGACGTCTAATCAGTCGGTGACGTCTCGTCAATATCTGGCCCTTGTATGGTCTCCGACACCGAATTCCAAGTTGTTTGAGTCTCCTGCTGACAGTGAAACGACTAATGTTCCTTCCGTGTCTCCCAACGACGGTTCTACCGGTTGAAACTGCCGTAACAAAGCGATTCCGCAGATGACGTTGACGTATGAATACGTCCTGCCGTTGCGTCGTCACTCGCGGTTGGCCTGGTCTAGGACGGTCCTTGGTGCTGCCTGTCACTAAAAATCTCTGATTGAGTCGAGAAATTGTCGAAACATTGACGTTAAAGCGTCTCGCAGCATCACGTTGACTTATGCCAGACTGCAACATGCCGATAATTTGGTTCCTGGAATCGGAATCGAGACGCGGCATCTTCAAGACAGGTGTAAACTTACAAATTCCTGGCAAAATTGTTAGCCCCGACCACAAGGATATCATATACACACTGATTTACTAGCGAAATTAAATTGCACGGGCAAGCCACGCCACAAAAGCATTCGTGCACGTGCTGCTAATGCGGGCTATTGAAACAGCGGACAAGTGGGAGAACCGGTTTGCCGTGTGTAGTGTGGAAAATAATGAATATGGGTAATCATAAAATTGATGAATTTCATATATATTATAAAATATCGCAACATATAGGTGTTGCGTTTCTAAAGCTCTTCAGTATATATAACGACGTCATATGTGGTCATTTTCGAGCATTAAACGTTACCTGATAAATAGAATACCAGGCTAGTGTATTTTGATATCAAGTTTATCAGGCTCGGCTCGGAAACGGTAAGAATTCCTCGGCAAGCCTCGGAATTCCTACGCGTTTCCTAGCCTTGCCTGATAAACTTAATATCAAAAGACACTAGCCGGGTATTCTCTATGTACTAGTATATGAGTAGAACGTTTCAATTCGACAGCTTTGTGATACGGTGGAACTTCTCTAAACCGGACACCAATAACATATATGAGATCTCATTTTGATGCTGTTCTTGGTAACGCATCTCAAATAATAATGTTCATGATTGCAAAAGACATAAGTATTTCCCAGAATGGGCATATACCTGATTTACAGTGGAACATCTGTAAACCGGACACCCTGGGCCTGCCAGGGTGTCCGGTTTAGAGAGGGTTCACTGTAGTACCATCAATTTACCATAGGATCATTGACGGCATACGTTTGATGAATGAAGCTAATGAGACTGAACGAAGCTTTTCAAAATGTTCGTACAATACGTAAATTATGCAAGATACGTACATGTATGTGTGCGTATTTCAATATCGTGTTCATATCCATGCACGTATCCATGCACCAGCGCATGCACCATGTATGTAGTATGCGCGTTAAACAATGAGATACAGTAGAACACCGCTATATCGAACAACCTTGCGACAACGATGTGTTAAAGTATGACCGATTTCACTGTCAAATATCGCTTCTGTTTATCGGTGTTCATGATTGCAATGCACACAGGCGTGTGGTTCAGTGCTCTTACATCGGAATTACAGTGGAACCTCTAAACCGGACACCCTGGGCACCCTGGTTATAAACATTGGAATTATTCGTCAAAACAGTTTGCAATTTCCTTGGTAATTTAATCACATTCATAAGCCTGACCTGGTGTATTGAAGTAATTCTCGGCAAATGCCTTCTTTCTTCTTTCTTTTGCTTACGTTTAACGGCCGCACTGTCTCTATGGACTTGCACGCCGTCCGCAAAAGGCGGAATAAAAACTTGGGCCGAATGGGAATTTTGAATTTTGAATCTGTGTAATCTGGGTAGAACCAGTTCGCGGGCTTAGGGCCCCAGAGACAAATGTGCGATTTGGATTACTGCTGGCGGCCACCAATTTGGTGACCTCGGCAAATGCCACCTACGAGACGTTACTTTATACTTATGCTTGCATAACCTGTGTAATATCTACAGTGAAACCTCGCTAAACCGGACACCCTGGGGACCTCCCCAGGGTGTCCGGTTTCGCGAGGTGTTACTGTAAATCAGGCATTTGATTATCCCGAGCCAAAGTGGTGTGCTATGCGATCACGAACAGGCAGTATCACGTGAGATAAATGACCAAGACACACATCAAAAGTATGATCACATATGTTTCTTGTTTTTATTTTCACCCATATAGGTACATAAATATCTGATTTCCTAACAAAATATGATACTTATGTACATATATCGGTGAAAATTGAAACAACCCAAGTATCGTTATATACATGTAACTTCAAGTAAACCACTTTACACAGAGCCATGATGAAAACACGTTTTTATTTGTTTATAGTATTTTTTCAACATATCCTGATATGACCCTTTAATCGATTAAAGTCAAAATTGCCTTTTATATTCTGCTTCAGGGATATAGGAGTTAACCTTACTATGCTGATATTATGTTTGTCGTCTCATGTGTTTCTTTTTAAATATCAATTTTATTCCTTAAAAACATGCTTTGACAGCACTTTAGAATCATTTCGGATTCTAAAATACTGCCAAACTATGTTTTTATTGAGAGAAAAGACAAACTATTAAATAACAGCAGACGACAATTTTTTTCCCCCGCATTCTAAGGGTTAATATTGATTCCAAAATCAACGTCAAACTGAGTATTACATGCACTAAATGGTCACACCAATAATTCTGGCTCATATCCTCATCTGGCAAATATTCTCAACGGAAGGTCTCAAATGATGTCTCTGGTATAAGGAAAAGTTTTGCCTACTGAGTGGGAATGTACCTTTAAGGAATCAGTTGTGGCCCGGATGTGCGCATTTAGTCAATGCATGATACGATTAGTATTGGGCTGATGCAATGTGAACTTGGGCTTATGGGTTGTGCGACCCGTGTAGATCCAGATCAGCCTGTGCATCCGCACAGTCTGCTCAGGATCTGCACTGTTCGCCATTCCATCAATGAAACACCCGGCATGCTTTTAGCAAGCAATATAGAACGTTATCAGATTAAAGGACTGTGCTATTTGATCAGGAGCTACACTGGTCACACATCCCCATAAGCTTCATTTTCTCCAGTCAGAGCTACATTTTCTGATAAATCCTTAGACACGGCTTACTTTAAATTGCAGCGTGCAGCCAACATACCGACATTTGCTGTTTTTCGTCGATAAATACCCTTCATCTTTGAACATATTAACAAATTGTGTGTGATTGAAATCTATTGACATTTACTGATTTTATTCTGTTGGGTGTGTCGTATTCTCGTATTCTGGCGGATTAATACAACGAAATAGTTCCAACATGCAAGTACACATATGTTAAGTAGACGATGGATCGTACATGAGTTATGAGTTAATATGATGTATAATGTTTGATTTTATATATTGCATAGTATTAGTGCATATTAACATACTTATTAAACAACTAATCATATACAATATTTAAGGTGTACTTACCATTTAGAACATGGTTCCTGTAGCGCACTCATTTGTATAGTTATAACACTAGTGTACTATGATTTAATTACGTGGTGTTATTTCATCACCATTACCAATGTGCATGATCACGTGGTTACAGCAACAACAATTGATGAAAGTGTTGAAAGCCCGCCCACTCCAAAGTAAGTATTATTTGATATTTTCCTTAATATGCAATTGATTGTGATGAAATATGGCACCGCAACCGCGTCTTCATGCGCTGCATTTGGTGGTCCCGGGAGTTCGGCACATACTTAAGACGTTGTTTGCGAACAATCGAGTTCCGTGTCAGTAAACACGGAAATCGATTCTTCGCAAAAACGACAGAAGAAGTTTGGGCCAAAGTACCGAGATCACCAAATGCAGCTTAACAAGACTCGTTTGATGCGCCATATTTCGTTACATAATACATAATAAGGACAAAGTACAAGAATACGTACTTTGAATCGGAGGCGCTTCTGGAAGTTTCAGTAATTGTTGTTATTGTTGTAACCACGTTATCATACACATTGATTGCGCATTGTATGCAATACGTTCAAATCCTTTTATTTACCTCTGTGATGATATATATGTATGTAAATGTGTAGCATGGCATCTGATGTAAGAATAGAACGAGCTGCCAAATACCATTCGTTCAAATTATATTCCGCATGTACACTGAAGATTTTGTCAACTTTGAACTTAATTTATGACAAATATTGTAAATGTTGTCAATATATTTAATGAAATTAGGCAGGGCCCGGTTGCTCAAAGCTTCTGTTAGCTTAACAGACTGTTAAATCCTTAGCATTGCTAAGGATTTAACAGTCTGTTAAGCTAACAGAGGTTTTGAGCAACCGGGCCCTGATGTCTGAAGGGAAAAAATCACATGGCGTGTCTCATTTATATCATCTCGGCTCGGAAACGGTAGGAATTTCTCGGCTATAGCCTCGGAATTCCTACCAGTTTCCGATCCTTTCTTGATAAACCTGGTACACAACCACCCGCGTTAATCCTGCCCAGAGTATCAACGTTTCTCAACACTTATTGACAATGCTAACTCGCAATAAAGCAGTTTGATTGTCTGAGCCTGAGCTGTAGCACAGCTCAGGCTCAGCAAATCAAGCTGCTTGATTACAAGCACAATATTCAAGTGCTTCAAAGAAATAAATTGGCAAAATATTGACAAGATTAGCGCAGGCAGTCGTGTATGTTCGTGATGGTACTAAATCCATTTTCAGTGCTCAGAACGACGGATCCAGCAGATCACGTGGTTCATTCCGAAGATAAGAGGGCGTACACAGCGATGGACAACGGAAACGGCCGAGCAGATTTATCAAATCGAGATTGTGGAAGCGTCACGCATTCATATGATACTGAAGTAGTTACAGAGAATGTTTCAAAGGAAAGACCTAACGGTATAGTGATGCTAAATGTAGGTGGCACTGTATTCTATACACAAGAAACTACGCTAAAACAAATTCCCGACAGTCGCCTGGCAACGCTGGTGACGTCATCACCGTCGTACAAACCACCCGAAATCGGGATGCATTATTTCGACAGGGACCCACAGTTATTTTGCCATATTTTAAATTCGTACCGTTGGGGGGAAATTCATATTCCAAAACATGTTTGTGCCGCGGGTTATCGAAGGGAAATGGAATTCTGGGGAATTCCTGCGGGGAAGATTGCCCCGTGCTGTTGGTCCGTCTTTTATTCAGTTGACGCCGTCATGGAAAACATTGACAAACTGAAGGATGTGAAGTTACAAATTCGAAGTGCGCTCGTGCGTGATGAACGGCAGGTGACGCAACTGTCATGGCGTCAGCGGGTATGGCTATTTCTGGATGATCCGTATTATTCTAAATGGTCAATGGTATGTTTATAATAATCTTTCCGCAATAATACCAGGGATTCCGCTGGCGATCGCCACTTTCGCAATTTGCGATACAAATAAACAATTGGCGATAAAAATTACAATTTTCGAAAAAAAAAATAAAAATCATTTTTTTATTTGAAGTGGCGATTTTTTTATTTTCCCCAGCGGAATCTCTGAATACCATATGTTCAACAATTCTGCAAAAACCAGGAAGCCACTTTTCCGACGTTTCGGCACACAATGCCTTTATCAAGGAATTAGTTTCTACTGAGCACTAAATGGCATCCAAATAGTTTCTACTGAACGCTAAGTGGCTGCCACTTAGCGTTCAGTAGAAACTAATTCCTTGATAAAGGCCTTGTGCCGAAACGTCGGAAAAGTGGCTTCCTGGTTTTGGTAAGTTTATAGGCGTTACAACGGTACACTTATATGTGGCGGTGACTGAAGGTCACTTAAAGTTAAAACACAGTGACTTTGTTAGTAACCCAGTTACTAAAAACAATCACAGTACTGAAAGTACTGAAATATGGTGTCACCACAAAAACTGATCACTTGCGGAACTAGAGACTGAAAGTTGCATATTTTCTCAATCATCACCCAGAGGCAAATGTACTGTGATGGTGCAAACCCATTCCCATCCATACGTTTTCTCTAGAATAAATTACTTTTTGTAACTCACAGAAAACAACGAAACTGCCGGCTAACTGGTCACTGCTACCTAACTGTGAGCACTATATATATTAGCTGCTGTATTCATACGCACGAAATTTCTTGATTCGTAGTTTCCAGAATTTAACTGATAAACTGAGCCCAAAACTGAAAACTATAGAGAATAGTATATGTAGAGTGTTAGATACACAGCAAGATAGCCCATAGGCCATAGGAAAAGCACAGGGCACTATTTTCTTGGTACGGTACTCGACATTTAGGCGTAGCACGACACTATTGCTGCCCCCATAGAAATTTGCGCGATATAATATGCTATCTCAAGGGAGATAACATATAAAAAACCATATTCCAAACACTAAAATGCTGAAGTTTATAGAATGAGGGTTGATCAAAAAGTGTCGGGCCACTCCTATATGTAATGGTGCTAATTGCAGTTTGAATTCATTTGTTTGCGCCATACTTACAACCAATGGACGTGGATTAATTTACCTTGGGCCCGGTTCGCTAATTGTAAGCTACTAACGCACACGAACACGGGGAACCATGTTGGTATGCAAGGTTCTTGGCCTTCGCGCGCCGATTTCATCAAAATTGCAAAGTATACTTTTCTAGCAAAGTATACTTTGAGGGAGTAATCATTTATTTTTCCTGAAATGCATTATTTCAAATAGAAGTAACAAATGCATGTATTTCATGATTAAAAGTATGCAGAATTATTATACTGAATGTATTACATTATCACATAATGGCTGTGATAATGTAATAAATTCAGTATAATCAAAATTAATAAATTTATCATAAAATTGAAAATTTCTCCCTCAAAGCATACTTTGCTAGAAAAGTATACTTTGCAATGTTGATGAAATCGGCTACTGGTCTGTTTAATATCGGAAATTGTCAGATGGTGCGGGTATCACTGTATCAGCGTTCTTCCAACTATCCCGAAATTTCTGTCTGTAACGCAGAGCGAATTACTGTAAATAGCCCTGCGTTACAGACATAAATTTCGGGTTATCGTCCAACGTGAGCTAACAGTCACCGAGGCACAGGTCCTCCCCCATAGCGACATGTATGTACAGGCAAACCTCCCGAACGGCCACCTCTCTACAACAACACCCTTTCTATAACAGCCGCTATTTTATATCCCAAATGGATGATTACCTCTGTATCTAACAATTATACTGCTGAGCACGAAATTGTCTTATGGTGTTGCTTTTGCTTTCTTTCTCAATAAAAACATGTTTTGACAGCACTTTAGAATCATTTCCATTGGAAATTATTAGAAAATGTTGGCAAAGCATATTTTTTATTGGAATTATCGAAGAAAATAAATAAACAGCGGACGACAAAATTTAATTAAGCATTAACGTCCCTACAACAGCCACCTCTCTACAACAGCCAGTGTTGCGTCTTCCCATGGGTGGTGGTTGTATAGAGGTTGCACTGTACATACCAAAATTGTCAGGGTGCAATATGCTGAAAATGGAATATAGGGTTAACTGTATAGTAATTTTCAAATTTACGGCGTATATCAGAAAATGATAGGTCGGACAATCTGTTTAGTGGCGACGCGTTAGCGGTTAGCATATTTCTAATGTGCTCCTTTACTACTGGCGTAGGAATACATATTGAAATTCGGCTCATATTTAAGGGTGGGAATTGGCTCGAACACCTTCCATACCCGGAAAATCTGTTGTTTAATGGCGACGCGCAGCGCGTTGCCATTAAACATGTTTTCCGACCTATCATTTTCTGATATACGCCGCAAATTTGAAAATTACAATACAATTAAGCTATTTATAATGCACTCCTTTACTACTGGCGTAGGAATACATATTGAAATAATTTGCGACCGTTCATCAACAATGATATACCTCAATAATGTATGACCATCAGCCAATTAGATTACGTGATATTTATAGAGTGCATTAGAATAAAGCAGTGTACGCGGCGGAATCTACTTTACAATTAATTAATATAAACATACATAGAGAATAGTAGGTTAGTGCCGTGAATGGAAAAAAATATCTGGCAAGGCTCAGGAAACGGGATGGGCGAGGCTCTACCGAGCACATCCCGTTTCCGTGCCGCGCCAGATATTTTTTCCATTCACGGCACTAACCTACTATTCTATTTATCCCGTCAACACCTATAAATGGCTGTAAAATGCAAAACTAGTATTAACTGGATATCAAAAATGTTTCACGGCACATACGCACTGTGTTGATGGAATAAATGACTTTTATACATAATATACCATGTTCGAGGTATTGATGAAGAAGTACTTGATATACGTGCTTTTTCCAGTACGTATTCACACCGGGGAGAATCCGAATCGATGTTCGAAATTAGTTAGCATTTGTCATCGACGCGATTTACGCCAACACTGTTGTTTTATTTTTTACCCCAGTTTCTCGACCAATGAAAGCACAACATTACGTCTCAATTAATCGCATATTGCCACGTTTTCGCCAATATCTATTAAATTAATCATTAAATGTTCAGCGCTGTATTCAGAACTGATTTTACGCCTTGGTGTCATCAGTTCACGAGACGCAATGCATATTACCGCCCACACACACTCTTCCTTCGAGTCACACCGCCAATCATATACTAGTACAGTAAAGTTCCATGTTACGACCACCCCGCTAAGAGACCGCCCCGCTATTACGACCACTTTTTCAAAGAACCGTTCATTTTACTATATAAGTACATGGTCGTAGGTTCCGAATCTACAACCACCCCGCTATTCCGTAATACGACCACCTTTGGCAGTCCCGATGTGTCAAAATGTGTTGTTATTAGGCCCGTCATAACGACCACCTTCGGCGATCCTGTCAAAATGTGTTTGTTGTCTTTGCGCTCGCCAATTCGACTACACCCGTGGATAAAATTAGCGTGAAAGTTTTACGACAATACACAGACCGATTTATGACACTCAATAAACAAACGTGACAATTTCGACAGATCAGGCCCGTACGCAGAGTGGGTTCGACGGGTGCGTACGCACCCCCCTTAACCCGTTCAACACCACAGGCATGTATAGTGGTATTGGCAAAAAGTGTAGATCCAGATGAGCCAGCTCGACGAGCCGTCTCATCAGGATCTGCACTTTTTGCAAGTAATTTTCATAATTTTGAGAACAAAAACACCTCGTGTTCATAAATGGACTGGTCTGAAAATCATTTTGTGATGATTGCAATGGGTTGCGAAATTAACATATTAAAATCCATTCCAGTTATTTATGGGTGAAATGGTTAATCTGCCGAGGTATGTCCGTGCATGTGCAAAAAAACAATGTTTAGCCCTTCGCGCCGTCGATAACGCACCCCCCTAAATTAATTCCTGCGTACGGGCCTGCAGATTAGTGCATTTAATTGTTATTACAGAAGCGTGTGCCGATATTGCAAAGGCTAATTAAGATGTTGGTTATTGAAATTAGTCCAATCGATTAGCGTGTGATTAAAGTCGACCGGTGTCAATTATCTTTCGCCAATCGGGTTATTCGTGTGGGTAAGTACTCTGACAATAAGAAAATAGTCAATTAATTTGCGACGGTCATGGGGAAAACAGGGTTACTGACATTTGTGAGCGGTCTTCAAGGGAATCTGCTAATGCAAACCCATCTGCAAATGCAGCATACTGTATACCATTGAGGATCTACATTTTTTTGTGAGAAACATAACAACCACATAACTGATCAGCGACCAGCACAGCCTCTGATTATATGGCACATAATTATGTCCAAGCTGATATTGGTCTACACTGGTTGCAAATATTGTTTTCAATTGTTGTCATATGAGCCAATTATATTTGTTGTTTACATTTGAGTAAATAATCATTTGATAAATATATGAATAAACATATGTCAATTGTGAATTTTCTTAATACATATATTTAATTATACACTGTATTGTGTCCATATTTCCTTTTTGTGGAATTTTTCGGGGTATAAACTTGGAAAAGTCGCGGGAATACTGGACGATAAATTCAACAAAAATGCCAGTCATTCCTTATAATTCCAGCATTTGAAATAAATTCATCAAGAAAATGTGTTTATTTTCCGTTTTCTTAAGAATTATTTGAACTGAGCCTCACGGTTACGGAAAGTAGTTCGGCATGGGAGTTTACTGGGATATGAATTATGGACAGAGACTTGCTACGGGCCAATCAAATGTTAGGGAATTGTGTAAATATTTTTGTGCTGGAATTATAAATGCTGTAACCTAAACTCAGTAGAAAGAGAATATCATTTTCTCTTGGTATGTCCCCTGTACTGAAACGTAAGAAGACATGCACAGTGAAACCTCTCTAAACCGGACACCCTGGGGGTCCCCAGGGTGTCCGGTTTAGAGAGGTTTCACTGTGCAATATTTCAAACCTTATGTTTGCAGATGGCCAACACTAATAATCAACAAATAAAAATACAGTAATTAATTTGTCAAAATATATTTATTTTGCTAACAATTTAAGGAAAGAATTAGAAGAATAATCAAGACATCATTTTCATTTCAGTTATTAATATTTCACATACGGATGTATTACAATGTATCTACAACACAAGTGTGCGATCTGAAATGAGAAGGTTGTTTGCAATACCCTAACATACTTTATGTCATGTATAATATCCCAGCAAACATCGGTATCTCATTACACATTACACATATATGTGATAAGCATAGAGTGGGGTCAGCGTGTAAGTGCACACACGAACGAACACGACAGGTTGGTTCCAACCTGTCGTGTTCGTTCGTGTGTGCACGTACACGCTGACCCCAATAAAAGCATTTATCGTTGCAACCAGCATATACACGAGTCAGACTGCACATATGTGGACTCTGACTCGATATACGCTGTTTTCAACCTTTACTATTTACACAATTTAGGTGGTATTTCGCTTTAACAAAAAAAGCTCCTTTATTTCCAGTCTGATAATCTTTATTTCGTGTGCACTACACAATTTTGTTTAATGGCTAGAAGCATTGTATTGCGTTATGCTGAATAAAATATGTTTATGTTTATGTATAGCGATTCAAAATCACGTTTAGGTGCGGAGCTTCGCGACTGGGCCGCTTAAACAATAAGTAAGTTATAGTTCACATATTGAATTTTTAATAAACTAATATCTTGCTCGCTAGCGCTCGCTCGAAATTAATTCATTAAAATGTAAATATGTGAACTATGACTATTACTTAATGTGTTATTATGAAAATATATTGCAAAATTTGAATTTAACGTTCAAGCATTTATTAAATTACCTGCCAATTGGCATATTACGGAACGGGACGGAACCACTCCGTACCAGTCAACGGGTACACCACGTGGTAGTGTTAGGGTTACATTTTGGATTAGAGTTATAGTGTTAGCCCTACCCTAGCACTAATGATAATCCCTAACCCGAACCATGACCATAATCTTAATTCCTAACGCGAACCATAACCCTAACCATAATCCCCACCCACAACATGGACGAGTCTATTGTTGTTACAGGTGTGGTACGTGACGTACATGGTCATGGTGTTGGTCAGCGCCGTCGTCTACCTGTTGTGGATGTCGCCTTCATTCCGGGTTGACCCCTACATGGACACAGGACCCCAGGACCACGAGCACACACTGGACAAAATCACCGACCTTGTGGAGACGGATCCGCACCTCGTCTTGTTCGTCATCGACTCAGCGTGCATGCTCGTGTTCGTCCTCGAGTTTATTATTCGCTTCGCTGCGTGCCCGGAAAAGGTGAAATTCTTCGGAGTTTGGTATAATATCTTGAACCTATTTCTCTTTGCGTCAATGTTGACATCATTTATATTTGAATTGCGGAAGGATTTAATTTCGTCCACCGCGATTGGAATACTTTATTATGCTTTAAAAAATGTAAATGTTTTGCGATTGGTAATGCTTGCACGATTGGAACGACAGTCCATTGAGCTGAAAGTGTTGTTTCTGGCGATAGAAACAAGCAAACGGGAACTACTTCTTCTTTTATCGCTACTCATCGTCGGTGTCTGCATATTCGGCGGACTTATTTATTGCGCGGAAATACACACGGGTAAATTCTCAGATATTTGGGTGAGCATGTGGTGGGCGTTGATTACCATGACGACCGTAGGGTACGGGGATTATTACCCGGAAGACATGCCGGGGAGAGTAGTCGGTTCCTTGTGCGCCATGATTGGCTTGTTAGTTCTCGCCCTGCCAATCGCGGTCATTGCCAGTAGCTTCATGGAATTCTACCAACGCAAATTCGACCTCCAGAGACACGTAGAGACAGAAAATCGATCATCATCCACGATCACAATTAGACAGTAGTAGTGGATGGTCCTGAGCTCAGTCACAATTGAAGTGGTCAATGGAATAATAGTATCAACATTTAAGAATGAGCCTTCTTTTCTTTCCGTGAAATTTGGTCCAATATTGTTTTTATTGCCAAAAAAATACCCCAACAATTTCCCCGTTTTAAATCCCCATAGAGTGAAGATGTCTATACGGATTTAATGTGGGGAAATGTTTCTAATTTCAGAAATAGTGCACCGATTTTCAAATTTGAACTTTTATTTTCTTAGTTAGCTCATTTCCAAGCTATCTATTCGGATTTCGGATTCAATTTCCCATTTTTTCTTTCGTTTTTGACTCCTCATTCAGCTCTTCAAAGCTCTTTTCCCCCATGTTAAATTCCCATAGAGAAAAATTATTTTTTTCAAACTAAAATCAATATTTGGCCAAATTTCACGAAATAAAAAGTAGGCTCATTCTTAAATTTTGATAAAATTTAATATTATCGAAAAGAATATTATTTCTTTTCATTGTTTTTATAGCCGTAACATTTGGGCAGGTTTTGTGAAACAGACTTTTTAGAAGGCTTGTCCTCAACACAATATCTTTTAGGCCTAATGAGTTGTACAACGTATTTAAACGTCGGCCATGTTGTTGTTGTTGTTGATACTATGGTTAGCTAATATCACTGTAGCACCCTGACATTGCCAGTGCGGTTACAGACATAGAGAAGAGTAGGTTAGTGCCGTGAATGGCGCGGCACGGAAATGGGATGTGCTCGGCAGAGCCTCGCCCATCCCGTTTCCTAAGCCTTGCCAGACATTTTTTCCCATTCACGACACTAACCTACTATTCTATTTATCCAGTCAACACCTACAAATAGCTGTAAAATGCAATAAAAATAACCCCAGCCACCGTACATATTCATACGCAGTGATTAGGTCGTATTGGCAGGATATCAAACATGTTTCACGTCACCGTGTTTCACGGCACATATGCACTGTGTTGACGGGATAAATAGAGAATATAGTAGGTTAGTGCCGTGAATTGGAAAACATATCTGGCAAGGCTCAGGAAACGGGATGGGCGAGGCTCTGCCGAGCACATCCCGTGTCCGTGCCGCGCCAGATATTTTTTCCCATTCACGGCACTAACCTACTATTCTATTTATACCGTCAACACCTACAAATGGCTGTAAAATGCAAAAATAGTATTGACTGGATATCAAAAATGTTTCACGGCACCGTGTTTCACGGCACATGCACTGTGTTGACGGGATAAAATCAAATTCAACATCCAATAGATCTTTGGAGGCTCCTCACGAGTGAGTCAACATTGTAGTGTGACCAAGCTGTATACTGCTGACCAATTTCGACACTGAAATCCAACTGGATAAACCATATATTGTTACATGACTGCCGTTGTTTGACACCGCTCACAGCCGTGTTCAAACGTACAGCGCGTGCTGTTTGACCATGGCTGTAGACAATGCTCATGTCGGGGCCAAGCCAACACCTACGTAATGCATGTGTCTCATGGAGTTACTAGAACGCGTTATTACGTCACCTGACCAGTTCACAACGGTCGCACTGAAATTTTGAAATCGTTTAAGTGCTCATAAACTAAAAATAGAAACTGGCAGATACAACATGTATGAATCACTCTAATCAAAGTATGAAATTGTTTGCCCCTTGAGGGCCCTTAATTGGAAATAAAATCTTGTATCTTGTATCTTGATACGGCTGCATTACGTGACGTGTACTGCGGCCCCGGAATATGTATGGTAAAATCAGCTATTTGAATGGAGCAGATTATCAAACTACGGAAAGGAATGCATAAATGCTTAAATTACATGATATTTCCGACGGAAATGTAACAATAACGTTCGACCATGTCCAGCCATGGGTAAACGTTTGCCGTGACACTCGGGAACTGTTTGAACCCACGCCCTCATGCCATGGCAAACGTTTACCCTTGGCTGGACATGATCGAACCTTATATTTATAAAACAACGATCGGATATGTCTGTATTCCGGCTATGGACCTGCTTTCCTACCGTTACAGTGGGGTCAGAGTGTAAGTGCACACACGAACGAACACGACAGGTTGGAACGTTGACCCCACTGTATTTCATGTATAAAAAAATGTAAATATTTTTCTGCATTTTTTCTCATTTCGCATCAAAAGTATATGTTGTTACCACTCAGTTGAACCGTCTCGGCGAGACGGTTCAACTGAGTGGTAACAACATACACTTTGGGTGGGTAGCGAACCAACCTGTCGTGTTCGTTCGTGTGTGCACTTACACGCTGACCCCACTGTATATGAGGAGAAATGAGGTTAAAGGGATGTGTGACCAGTATAGCTCCTAATGAAATAGCACACCACTAGTGTAGTCTGATGACGATATGTATTGCCTGTTAGAAGTATGGAGGGTGTTTCGTTGATGGACTCACTGGTGATCAGTGTAGATCCTGATCAGACTGTGCGGATGCACAGGCTGATCTGGTTCTACACTAGTCGCAAAAACCAATAAGCCCCATTTATCCAGTGAGTCACATATAACTGGTATAATTATATTGAAACGATTTAAGCACACACCAAGGAGGTATATGGTACATTGAGTGGCCATCTCCGCCATCGTAGTATGTACAATACATCGTACAGTTTCACCGCTTTGGGCGTTTGACACATACAGCAACTAATATAAATGTTGGTGCATTACATTATAGACAGGTAGGACAACAGCGTGCTATACATATTATGCCAGCAAACTATAGAACAGACGCGATATCTGAGTATTTCTCCTATCAATCTAAAAACAAATTTCAATGTGTAAACGTTTCAATCTGGTGCACAGCCTATTGTTAGTGCACGCATAGTAGGCAAGTAGACACACGTGACAATACACTCAGATAGCTTCTTACATGTAACCGGATTTGATGCAATACATATATATATTTACAGCACTGTGTATTTATCTTACTGTTACACAGCTACATGTATTACTGGATTCGCATAAACAATAGCAACGGGTCGACGAACTGTTTATACATCCGACTTTGTATATGTTATATAAGTGTGATGAAAACAAGTCATATGACGTTGTTCTTTAATAGTATAGGACCATATTGCGCAAACCTTTATTAATGTGTGTCATATTGTTTGTGGTATGTGTCCAACGCCACACGAGGTAAAACTAGCTGATAGCTTGAATACACAAAGATGGCCGAGTTGGCCACTTCATGTGCCGTATATGATTTAATAACGAGCAGTGTTTACATATATGTCAGGGCTCCAGATAAGGAATTAGTAATTGCGTACTTTCACTCCATCATTTCTGAAGAAATTGGCTATTTAACAATTTTAATTGGGTAAAATAAAATCACACTACTGTTTGCACATCAATAGACAGCAAGTATTGACTAGCTTGCTTCGAAATGAAAACATGTCTTGGCATTTCATTAGAATTGTCTCCTTATTCTAATGAAATACCAAGATGTGTCGAAAAATAAGAAACATATGCTATATTTGTGGTCTGTTTATTGTTTTCTGTAGCATGATAAATGTACCACAAAATTGTAATTGCTTTTTGATACTCGTTGCTTCTGATTTCAATTGGGTTTATTGGCAATTTTAATTGGGTATTTAAGCAAATACGCAGCTTATCTGGAGCCCTCCAAAGTTCACAATATATGCTTATCTGGAGCTCTGTATGTGATACATATATCGCATCACATTTAGGAAGCAATTACATGTATGTTTAAATCATAAAACTGTCTCATCTCCTCCTCAATTCAACGCAGACATTTCGACTGCATTGCAACTAATAGTAAATTTCGGACAACGGCCCAGGGTGCCGTTTCACTAAACTTCGTACGACTAAAATGTTCGTGAGTGCAACATTATGATAGTCTAAATTTCACATTAACAATGTTTCCTTGTAAACAATCATTCGATTTACATGTATTGAGCATAGGCTGCATATGCAGCCTATGCTCAATAAAAGTAAATCCATCAATTGACATTTCCAGGCCATCCTAAATTTGCACTTACGAACATTTTAGTCTTACAAAGTTTAGTGAAAGACGGCACGTGCTACGGACGGCACGGAAGTATATTGCAAGATCGAGTTGCCGTTCCAACTAATACATAAGATAAATAAATATACACTAAATAAATGATTGTGCTATTTTAATATATGAAAACAGATAACAAACAAACCCATTCAACACATTCAACACACAGCGGCATCTGTAACAATGGTAACGGGTCTACTTTCCTACTGGTACGCTCTGGAGGAGTTTCTGGACCCTGTGGAATATAAACATTGTCACGTGGTCAGTCATGTGGCACATTAAAGGTACATGCCCACTCAGTAGGCAAAAATTGTTCTTTATATCAGAGACATCATCTGGGACATTTTCTGGCAAAATAAACATTCATTCACCATTACCCCACGTATTGATTGGCATTATTATACATTTTATATCAGACTTAAATTTCGACACTGATATCAGCGGAGATAACCATGTTTCCTTAAAATGTTAACAGACATTACTGTTTATTATCTTTTTTTTCAGGTGATGCATTTAATTAGTATAAATAATTAAAACATATCATGCCTCATTCGCATATATGAAAATAGCCTGATACCACCGCGCGTCACTATCAGTAAAATCATTATTTCTAAATTATTATATCTGTATAGCGGACACTCGTAATTTTTACAACTGGTGGAATAGTGACAAAATTACACACTTACTTAATTCGTATAAATAACATTTTGTGCCTACTGAGTGGGCATGTACCTTTAATAGAGAAAACCAGGCTATTGAAGTTTGACATCACGTGTATTAGTACATACAATGATTGGAAACGCATACCGGCCTGTGGGAATTTTGCTAATGTTATTTCAAAATATTTGAATCTTGCGCTTGAAGTCAAGCAATTTGATTGTCTGAGCATGAGCTGTAGCACAGCTCATGCTCAGACAATCAAATTGCTTGACTGCGAATTGACTTTGCCAATAGATGTTCAGAAATGGTGATACTCTGGATTACTTTCCTTGTAATAAGTTTGCATAGGCGGCGGAACCGGAACATTATTGTGGGGGGGGGGGCAATCTTGAGACCCTGAAGGGTCCGTTGTTACTAGGGGGTCCATGGGCATGCTACGCCTACACTTTTTGAAATCTACGAGACGTGAAACGCCATTTCCTGCATTCTCAGTAAGTTTGAGGATGAGAATATGTGCTTTATTACATAATTATTGAGGGGGGCAGGCCTCCCCAACAAAATTATTGCAGGCCTCCCCAACAAAATTATTGGGGGCCCTGCCCCTCCCCCCACTTCCGCCGCCCCTGAACATACCACATGCACGTAATGTTTTACCTGACTGAAATAATTTAAGTGTTGTTTATAATTGTGTCACCCCTATTGTAAGGACCAGCCCGTTTTGACTTATGGGCAATAACATCTCTAAATATCAGTACTTACCAACCCCTATCCTATATGCCAGACATCAGGCACAAGGTATATGATCACGTGGGTACAACAACAACAACAAGTACTGAAACTTCCAGAAACCCTCCGGTTCAAAGTACGTATTATTTTATATTGGAGTGGGCGCGCTTTCAATACTTTCAGCCATTGTTGTTGTTGTAACCACGTGATCATGCACCTTACGGCAGGCAATTGGTACCATTTATTCAACTAGCTCACCAACCTGCTATATCACCCCGAGCGGAGGCTCAAACTATCGACACCCCATTGCGATGTTTTCTTGTAAATAATTATTGGATTTACATTTATTGAACATATGCTGCATATGCAGCCTATGCTCAATAAATGTAAATCTATCAATTGAATTTTTCAGACGATCCTAAATTTGCACTTACGAACATTTTAGTCGTACAAAGTTTAGTGAAACGGCCCCTGGTACGGGGCGCCATGCAGGACAGGTTAATTATGTGTACACAATTGAGTTTTGTAACACTAAAAATAACAAAATTCAATTCTGTGTCACAAAATTCAATTCTGTGTCACAAAATTCAATTCTGTCAATTCTGTGTCACAAAATTCAATTCTGTGTCACAACATTCAATTCTGCATACGTTTCGTATACAAAATTCATTTTTGTTATAAATGATTCAATTTTGTAAGACAGAATTGAGTTTTGTGAAGAAAATTAAGTTTTGTGGGACAGAATTCACAAAAAATTAGTTTGCGTAGGATAGTCTATGTCATCTCTACGTTGATTGGTTGAGATCGGTCTTAGTCCATTTTACTAGATGGTGGAGTACACTTGCAGGTTTAAATATTTCAATGCGAAAATATAACCCAATATATCAATATTATACTTCTTTATGGACAGTTATTTTGGTTATATTATGATTACAAATGAGTGGTCACACCATATAAGCATATATACTTTGAAGGAGAAATAAGAAAAATATTCAGAATTTTCCCTCAATTATGTAAACAGGGTCAAACATAAAGTAGCCGGGACATAGCTAGACCTGAGAGCATGCCCATATATAGAGAATACCAGGCTAGTGTATTTTGATATCAAGTTTATCAGGCAAGGCTAGGAAACGCGTAGGAATTCCGAGGCTTGCCGAAGAATTCCTACCGTTTCCGAGCCGAGCCTGATAAACTTGATATTAAAATACACTAGCCTGGTATTCTATTTATCAGGTAACGTTTTATGCTCGAAAATGACATTAGATGACGTCGTATTCTAACAGTAGATCTAACCTTGTGAAACAAATGGTATTGGATCTGTGTCTACTAGTTGCGAAGTTACGTGTTCGCAACTATGTGTCTACATGCATTATTTACAGTATACACCATCTTAGTATCCATGGTATCTACACAAATACTACAAATGGTTTCCTCAAATTGCACAATACACACATTCTGTTTATAAACACAGACAGCAGTCAGAACACAGGCCACAGCGTGTGTATTATTGATTTAACTGGGGCAGATGTACCTTGCGATACACAATAAATGACGTCAGTACTCGCGGGAGATCTACATGTACATGAATTATTTGTACAATTATAACGCAAATGAGTTTAAATACGAATGGGTTTGTCAACGTTTGACTGTTTGGAGATAGTTGAAGCAAAATGGCAGAATGAGAAATGAATCATCGGCAGAATGAGAAATGAATCATCGACATTGAATGTGTAGATCGGCGACCGTGACCCATTTCTCCAGTGCAGTTTCTGACCAATGGTAGTCCTTCTTACATGCGTGTGCAGAATTGAATTTTGTGACACAGAATTGAATTTTGTTACACAGAATTGACAGAATTGAATTTTGCGACACAGAATTGAATTTTGTGGCACAAAAGTGAATTTTGTGACACAGAATTGAATTTTGTGACACAGAATTGAGTTTTGTGGCACAAAAGTGAATTTTGTGACACAGAATTGAATTTTGTGGCACAAAAATGAATTTTGTTGACAAAATTGAGCCATGTCCCACTTGGCGCCCCGTACCTGGTGCCTAAATACTGGTGGATTTGCAATTTTGACCAGTATGCTACTCCGACGCTACAAACTATTGACGGTATATGTCTGCGATTTGGTGTGTATGTATAACAGTGATTGTATGTTCCAATAATGTGTCCAAACTGCAACATACACCATTATTTATAGAAGTGGCTTGATATTTTTTGATCAATGCTCATACAATCAGGTCCGCTATTTTAGTTTTTGCGAGACGGATACCATATCCACAAGACCACGACAACTGGTATATAGAGAATAGTAGGTTAGTGCCGTGAATGGGAAAAAATATCTGGCAAGGCTCAGGAAACGGGATGGGCGAGGCTCTGCCGAGCACATCCCGTTTCCGTGCCGCGCCAGATATGTTTTCTCATTCACGGCACTAACCTACTATTCTATTTATCCCGTCAACACATACACCTGGCGTTTAAATGCAAAACAATAACACCAGTCACCACACATATTCATACGCAGTGATTAGGTCTTATTGACAGGATATCAAAAATGTTTCACGGCACATACGCACTGTGTTGACGGGATAAAGATCAATGTTAGGCCTTACAAAAAGTACTGTGGTTATCAAATACGGTGTTTGCAGCTTCTAATGCGGGAGGGCGTATTTTTTAATAGATTTGTTTTGTTTGAGATGCATATATGCCTTATAAAGTTACTATAAGACCTCTTTACATATTAAAAATCACTAGATGTTCATCAGACATGATTGGATTCAACATATTGTTGCATGGTAGTGTTTTTGATCGGTCATGTGGCGAATTTACAGTACGTTTTTATGTATCCATGACGATAACATGCTTGACGCGCAGGGACTTTTCTGACGCTGCGATATCAGTAGCCTATTTCACCAACATTGCAAAGTATACTTTTCTAGCAAAGTATACTTTGAGGGAGAAATTTTCAATTTATGGATAAATATATTAATTTTTATTATACTGAATTTATTACATTATCACAGCCAAAATGGCTGTGATAATGTAATAAATTCAGTATAATAATTCTGCATACTTTTAATCATCAAATATATGCAGTCGTTAGTTCTGTATGAAATAATGCATTTCGGAAAAAATAAATGATTACTCCCTCAAAGTATACTTTGCTAGAAAAGTATACTTTGCAATTTTGATGAAATCGGCTATTGACAATAGAGACAATAAATCGGCCTTAACAATAGAGACTTACTCATGACATGCGGCGGGACAGATCACCATGGCTCCCATGTCAATTATCTGTTGGAGGGAGGCGGGAATGTGGAAGGTGTGGAGGAGAGCCGGGCAACGCCTCTCACACTCCTGTTCCGAATCGTCCGAGCCGATTGCGTTGATCAGGTCCTGGGCAATTGGTTTCACTGAGATTAAAAAACAAGTTGGCCATGTACAGCCGAATCCTCTCTAAACCGGACACAGAGAAAGTTTAGCTTTGCTTATTTTGAAATTGTTTCATTGTCATTTATCTCCGATGATAATGTCTGTTCATGATCGTAACTTACACGTAACCTGAACGAGTTACATTGTGTAATAAGCCATTGTGTCACTAGCAGGGGCGGATCTGGAGTCTGGAGGGGGGGGGGGGTCGGTGCTGCACTCGCCCCCCCTCCCCCCCCCCCCCCCCCCCATCTTCAAGAGCTGCATTTGGTGGTCCAGGGAGTACGGCACAGACGTATGTCGTTTTTGCGAAGAATCGATTTCCGTGTCGGTAAATCGATTCTTCGAAAAAACGACAGAAGTTTGGGCGAAAATACAGAGACCACCAAAAGCAGCTCGAAAATAGGCCACCCCACACCCCGTTCCCCAAATGCTGGATCCACCCCTAACCAGCATTTTTTGTAAACAGGCGTTAGACTTTCAGCTGTGAAGCAACCGAAGCCTGTAAGGGGCCTGTTTCACTAAACTTCATACGAATAATATGTTCGTAAGTGCAAAATTGTTATAGTCAGTAAATTTCACATTAACAATGAATTCTTGTAAATATCTATTGGATTTACATTTATTGATACATGTAAATCCATCAATTGAAATTTACAGACGATCTTAAATTCGCACTTACGAACATTTTATTCGTACGAAGTTTAGTGAAACGTGCCCCAGGGGTGCCCTGGACCCTTTCAGATTTCGGTTGTTTCACAAACCAGGATCGTTTTTTATTTCTACACGCCAGCTGCTGCATTCTGGTATGTTTGGACAATAACTGGCTTCTAAGTAAATGGTTTTCGTCCATTTAACCCTTTGAACCCGAAATCCCGCTATAGCCGTTTATGCAAAAAGTGCAGATCCAGATGAGCCGGCTCGTAGCGAGCCGTCTCATCAGGATCTGCACTTTTTGAAAGTAATTTTATTATTTCTTAGAACAAAAACACCCCCTTTTCATAAATGGACGAAACTGAAAATCATTTTGTGACCACTGGATTGGTCGGAACATTAGCATATCACAGTCCATTACAGTTCCTTATGGTTGAAAGGGTTAAGAAGGGTATTGCCCTAGACCATTACAGATTTCGGTTGTTTCTCAGACCATGGTCGTGTTTTTTTTCTACACGCCAGATGCTGCATTCAGGTATGTTTGGACAATAACTAGCTTCTGGGTGAATGGTTTTCGTCCATTTAAGAAGCGTATTTCTGAAAATTGACATATTACACTACATTTGGCGTCGCTGACTGGTTTTTAGCTCGCCTGCACGAAGTGCAGAAGAGCTTATGGCATACCCCCGGCGTCGTCGGCGTCGGCGTCGGCGTCGGCGTCGGCGTCCACAAACTTAACGTTGGGTTAAATGTCTTATAACTTCTGTTTCCTTTCATGGAACACCTTGTTATTTCAAACATGCATTCCTTATATGACCCTCTATCATGCTGTAGCAAATCCATGACCCAACACCCAGCCGCTTACCACAAGGTCAAGGTCACAAACTTAGCACATTCATAAACTTAACGTTGGGGTAAATGTTTTATAACACCTGTTTCCTTTCATGGAACGCCTTGATATTTCATACATGCATTCCTCAGATGACCCTCTATCATGCTGTAGCAAATCCATGACCCATCACCCAGCCCTTACCCCAAGGTCAAGGTCACAATCTTAGCACAGTCATAAACTTAACGTTGGGGTAAATGTTTTATAACACCTGTTTCCTTTCATGGAACGCCTTGATATTTCATACATACATTCCTCAGATGACCCTCTATCATGCTGTAGCAAATCCACGACCCACTACCCAACCCTTACCACAAGGTCAAGGTCACAATCTTAGCATGTTCATAAACTTAACGTTGGGGTAAACGTTGTGTAACTTCTGTTTCTTTACAGGGAACACCTTCATATTTCAAACATGCATTCATCTGATGATACTCTATCGTGCTATAGCAAATCCATGACCCACCGCCCAACCCGCACCCCAAGGTCAAGGTCACAAACTTAGCATGTTCATAAACTTTACGTTGGGGTAAATGTTGTGTAACTTCGGTTTCTTTACACTTTGAACGCTTTGATATTTCATACATGATTCATCTGATGATCCTCTATTGTGCTACAGCAAATCCATGACCCCCACCCCTTTCCCCAAGGTCAAGGTCACAAACTTAACAACTTAACGTTGGGGTAACATCTGTTTCCATTCATGGAACATGCATTCCTCATACATGCATTCCTCAGATGACCCTCAATCATGCTGTAGAAATTCACAATCCACCACCAACCCTTACCCAAAGGTGAAGGTCACAAACTTAGCATGTTCATATACTTAACGTTGGGGTAAATGTTGTGTAACTTCTGTTTATTTACAGGGAACGCCTTCATATTTCATACATGCATTCATCTGATAATCCTCTATCGTGCTACAGCAAATCCATGATCCACCCCCCACCCATTTCCCCAAGGGTCAAGGTCACAAACTTAGCACAATTATACATGCATGTGAATAGCTATCATGCTGTAGAAAATCACCAACCTAGTGCGTTCATAAACTTAACGCTGGGTTAAATTTTGTGTTTTACTTCTGTTTTCAGGGAGCGCATTGATATTTTATACATGCATTCATCTTAATATGCTATATCATGCTATAGCAAATCCACGACCCACCTTCCACCACTGACCTCAATGTCAAGGTCCACCGGACACCCCTTAACCCAAGTTCAAGTTATATAATATTCATGTTTTGTTTACAACTGTTTGGGTGAAGGCTGCCAACTGCCGAGCTTCGTTTTCTTCTGACAACTCTTGTTTATTAGTAGGGCGCTTGAACATGCGATTTTTTATTTAAAAAACCTTCTTGCTCTAAAAGGGGGTTCGTACGAACCAATCGAACCTGACGACGCCCTTGCTTACATATGTCGAGAACCATTAATTAAATCCGCGACATGTCGTAGTTAATAAGTCCGCCACTTACACAAGTTCCCGAAGAAACTCCGGACATCTGGCTCCACGGGGGCGGAGAATGCCAGAGGCAAAAGGACGAGCAGGCACAGGGCGACTTTCATCTTGGCTGCAGGTGAGAATAATAATACATGTACCAGTAATATATTTAACATACATGTACATGATTGACCGGCAATATCGCTGTTCCATTAAATATTTACAGTTTTGAAACTATAATAACGTATAGTTATAGAAACATATTTGGTCTGTTTAAGAGCATGAAGTCCTTGAAAAAACATTTGGTCTGCTTAACGTGCGTGCTTAACACTACAGTAAACGCAATTATCCCGTCAACACAGTGCGTATGTGCCGTGAAACACGATGCCGTTTTTTATATCATGTCAATACGACCTAATCACTGCGTATGAATATGTGCGGTGGCTGGGATTATATTTTTGCATTTCAAGCCATTAGTAGGTGTTGACGGGATAAATAGAATAGTAGATTAGTGCCGTGAATGGGAAAAATATATGGCGCGGCTCGGAAACGGGATGTGCTCGGCAGAGCCTCGCACATCCCGTTTCCTAAGCCTTGCCATATATTTTTTACCATTCACGGCACAAACCTACTATTCCCTATCTGCCCATGGTTTTATTCATTAAATAGTTTTGAAACTATAATAACATGCAATTTGCGTTTATTGTAGAGTGGAACATATTTGGTCCGTTTAAGTGTATGTTTAACACTACAGTAAACGCAACAGCCCATGGTTTTATTCATTAAATACATGTACCACCGAAAAACGGACATATGAGGACTAACCATGTGATTTTATGATGTGCGATTTTTCGTGAAAAATATTTACAGAACTGTGATATTTTCTGTAAATGACGTCACAAGTTGACGAACTGTTCATAGCAAATGTGGAATATTATATTCCGTGTCTGCTCTAAACATTTCGCCAACTTTCGATTTACGGCGTATGACTTGTCTCGTCTCTACATGTGAATCTTTACATCTTCTATAAATTTATAATGCAAACGCCCATTCGACGTATTGCCTTTACATCCCAATACAATATTATTACACACGTGACGTCGCGCGATGTCGTTGATTGTTTACAGTTCGTTTGACGTCATTAAATTCCACGAGGCTGTCAATAACTGCACGCTATTAACCGGCAACGTCGCTGTTCCGGGAATTGCGACAAATTGACGTAAAACAAGATTGGATATAAGCATTTGAGTTTACAGCCATGTAACACCCCCCACCCCCCCCCCCCCCCCCCCCCCTCCACCACCACCACCACTCTACGTACCCCTAGACATATCTGATCCTGATGCACACATTTAATACTATTTAAGTATGATTATGATATAATTGATGATTGCACTATACTGTAATACTTGGATGATATACTGTAATATACAAAAATCGCCTTGAGGTTTGGGGTATGTATATACATGTGGCATATATATACTTTCTGAGTGAAGCCGCAATATTTTCATATTTCTATAATACGCCAGGGTGTCCGGTTTAGAGAGAGTTCACGGTAATTCCAATGTATGAGCACTGAAACACGTGGCGGTGTGTTTTTGGAATTATGAACGCCGATAGAAATCATCAGAGATATGTGAATTTAAAACATGGATGTCGCAAGGTTGTCCGGTTTAGAGACGTTCCACTGTATGTGTAATGAACAAATTACAACCAATTTTGTACGCAGCCCCGCAGGGGACAAGTACACTTTTTTTATTAATTCGTTCCCACGAAATTACAATTCGTTCCTTCAATTTAACAATTCGTTCCCTCGAATGAATAATTCGTTCCCACGATATAACAATTCGTTCTCTCGAATTAACAATTCGTTTTCACGAAATGACAATTCGTTCCTTCAATTTAACAATTCGTTCCCTCGAATTAACAATTCGTTCCCACGATATAACAATACGTTCCCACGAATTAACAATTCGTTCCCTTGGGAACGAATTGTTATTTCGTGTGAAAGAATTGTTAAATTGAGGGAATGAATTGTTATTTCGTGGGAACGAATTAATAACAAAAAGAATGCTACGTCCCTTGCGCGGCTCCGTAATTTTGAGACTGACTGCGGTGTCTATTACAAGTACTTATATGCCAGAATCCTGAAGACCGCCCACGATGTTCGGTTTATAGAGGTTTCACTGAATGCTTGACGCTAGATCATTCACAAACAATGTACATTTATTTACCTCATTTAAGAATGCACTTCTCACTATCTCAAAAATGCCCTCCTACATTTAATAACTTATCTGTTCCCTCCATCCCACTTGATCAAACTGGAGTACATATTTGAACATGTCGATATAAGTATATGTTCAACAATTCTGCAAAAAACAAGAACCCACTTTTCCGACGTTTCGGCACAAGGCCTTTATCAAGGAATTAGTTTCTACTGAACGCTAAGTGGCATCCATTTTAGATTTCCATTTTAGAAATCTAAAATGGATGCAACTAATTCATTGATAAAGGAAAAGGCATTGTGCCGAAACGTCGGAAAAGTGGGTTCCTAGTTTTTGCAGAATTGTTGAACATATTAATTGTATTATTCAGCATATTAATTGTTACATGCATAGCCGTTGTGTAATATATATCACGTCAACACAGTGCGTATGTGCCGTGAAACACGGTGCCGTGAAACATTTTTGATATCCTGTCAATACGACCTAATCACTGCATATGAATATGTGCGGTGGCTGAGATTATTTGTTTGCATTTTAAAGCCATTAGTAGATGTTGACTGGATAACTAGAATAGTAGGTTAGTGCTGTGAATGGGAAAAATATCTGGCGCGGCTCGGAAACGGGATGTGCTCGGCGGAGCCTCGCCCATCCCGTTTCCTAAGCCTTGCCAGATATTTTTCCCATTCACGGCACTAACCTACTATTCTCTATCTATTTTCCTTATTTCTGAACCAAAGTATATGTTGTGGCCACTCATTTGAACCGTCTCGGCGAGACGGTTCAAATGAGTGGTCACAAAATATACTTCTGATGAGAAATAAAGAAATTCTTGAGCCTTGCCGGATATTTTTTCCCATTCACGGCACTAACCTACTATTCTCTGATTGGTTTCCGGATCAATCAATCGATGTCGCAATTATTATAATGTGAGTGGTATATTCAATATGTATTTAGTGGTATATTCAATGTGAGTGGTATATTCAATGTGTATTCAGTATCGCACTGTCAAGTGATGGTGATTGGTTTCCGGATCAATCAATGTCGCTTGCCAGTGCTATACTGAACAGTAAATAATGCATCCATTATTATAATGTGAGTGGTATATTCAATATGTATTTAGTGGTATATTCAATGTGAGTGGTATATTCAATGTGCATTTAGTATCGCACTGTCAAGTGATGGTGATTGGTTTCCGAATCAATCGATGTCGCTTGCCAGTGCTATACTGAACAGTAAATAATGCATCCATTATTATAATGTGAGTGGTATATTCAATATGTATTTAGTGGTATATTCAATGTGAGTGGTATATTCAATGTGTATTCAGTATCGCACTGTCAAGTGATGGTGATTGGTTTCCGGATCAATCAATGTCACTTGCCAGTGATATACTTAACAGTTAATAATGCATCCGTTATTATAATGTAAGAGGTAAATTCAACATGTTAATGTGCATTCAGTATCGCGCTGTCAAGTGATGGTGATTGGTTTCCGGATCAATCAATGTTGCTTGTCAGTGCAATACTGAACAGTAAATAAGGCACCTGTTATTATAATGCAAGTCGTAAATTCAATCGGTTAATGTGTATGCAGGTGTTAATCGAGTATTGTATGTTTAGTATCGCACTGTCAAGTGATGGTGATTGGTTTCCGGATCAATCAATGTCACTTGCCAGGGCTATATTTAACAGTAAATAAATCATCCGTTAGTATAATGTAAGTGGTATATTCAATGTGTTAATGGGTGTTCAGTATCGCATTGTCAAGTGATGGTGATTGGTTTCCGGATCAAACAATGTTGCTTGTCAATCTGATATTTGACACGTTGTCAAATCAGTTTGCATAATGAAGTCTTGTTTTCAATCAATATTGAATGCTACTGTGTGACGCACTGACAATTGATCGTTTCTGGTTTTCGGATCAAGCACGATCACATTCTCACGGCGTATGAAGTCGTTGTATTCTCCATTGTGCTATCTTCCTTTCTTTTATATTACATTATATTCTAAATGAACACCAAAACCATTACTTTAGAACGTGAAGTATTGGATATCAACATTATTACGAAACAGTGGATATGTATATAGTAGTGCATCATGAGCCTCTGTAGGCTGGCTGTTATTATAGGAATGAATGGCCTTTTTGTGGAATTTATCTGGGTATGAACTTGGAAAAGTCGCGAGAATACTGGACGAAGGCCGGAAGGCCTCGTCCAGTATTCCCGCGACTTTTCCAAGTTTATATCCCCGATAAATTCAACAAAAATGCCATTCATTCCTTATAATTCCAGCATTTGAAATAAATTCATGAAGAAAATGTGTTTATTTTCCGTTTTCTTAAGAATTATTTTAACTGCGCCTGACGGTTACGGAAAGTAGTTCGGCATGGGAGTTTACTGGGATATAAATTTTGGACAGAGACTTGCTACGGACCAATCAGATGTTAGGGAATTGTGTAAATATTTTTGTGCTGGAATTATCATCAGTTGTTACTTCTTGTAATATGTATATGTGTAACAGGTTGCACTATAAATAAAATATGTACCTACACCTATACCAATAGCATTTATTGAGCATATTACTTGTTACATACATAGCCATTGTGTCATATATATGTTTCCAGTTATATCTCATGTTGTTAAATAGAGAATAGTAGGTTAGTGCCGTGAATGGGAACAAATATCTGTCAAGGCTGAGGAAACGGGATGGGCGAGGCTCTGCCGAGCACATCCCGTTTCCGTGCCGCGCCAGATATATTTCCCATTCACGGTACTAACCTACTATTCTATTTATCCCGTCAACATTACAAATAGCTTTAAAATGCAAAAAAAATAACCCCAGCCACCGCAAATATTCATCCGCAGTGATTAGGTCGTATTGACAGGATATCAAAAAATGTTTCACGGCACCGTGTTTCACGGCACATACGCACTGTGTTGACGGGATAAAATATGAATATGCTTTGAGCGAATAAACGAATTTAACATTTGAGAATTTTAGAATAAACTTACCGAATTGAATGGTTTGTCGACGTATGCTCGAAGTAATTCTGTCAGTTAAAGAGGTGGATTGTTGAAGCTGCAACCACCTTTATATGCTAGTGTTGACCTGTATGGCACCTTGAGACACGATTTCCATGTTCTATAAACTGTGCTGCCACTGAGAAAATGGGTCCTTCAGCATGACCTAAAGATGTATATACTGGTCAGTTTTCACACGTGCATAATGGCATGGAGATCAACTGGTTTTGGTGACGTTAGTGGGAATATTACCGGGGTAGAACAGCGTAGAGCCTGATCTACCATGAAATTATAAGAAACATGTTTGAAACCGATAGTAATGTGCTATCTGTTACAAGTCTGGGTTTCCCATGAGCGTTCCTGTTAGTTCCCAAACCGTCTTGGTTGACCCTCATATGGGGCACATATTAATGACCGAATTCTCATGTATACATTGTACATGTAAATAGGTAAATGTGGCTTATGCCATTTGTAGGGCTTGGTCAGTTACTGGGGAAATATGGCTTATGACGTGTGAAGTCATTCTAACTTGATGTCTGAGACTTAACCCTTTCAACCCTAAGGAACTGGAATGGACTGTGATATGCTAATGTTCCGACCAATCCAATGGTCACAAAATGATTTTCAGATTCGTCCATTTATGAAAAGGGGGTGTTTTTGTTCTCAAAAATATGAAAATTACTTTCAAACAGTGCAGATCCTGATAAGACGGCTCGTTACGAGCCGGCTCATCTGGATCTGCACTGTTTGCATAAACCGATATAGCGGCCTTTCGGGTTCAAAGGGTTAAGGAGGGGACGTATAATTCTTTTTTTATTAATTCGTTCCCACGAAATAACAATTCGTTTCCTCAATTTAACAATTCGTTCCCTCGAATTAACAATTCGTTCCCACGAAATAACAATTCGTTCCCACGACTTAACAATTCGTTTCCGTGGGAATGAATTGTTATTTCGTGGGAACGAATTGAGGGAATGAATTGCTATTTCATGTGAGCGAATAAATAACAAAAATAATTCTACATCCCCTGCGGGGCTCCGTAATTTTGAAACTGCGGTGTCTATTAAAAGTAATTCTAGGCCAGAAATCCTGACTAAAGACCCACACATGATGTTCGGTTTATAGAGGTTTCACTGAATGCTTGACGCTAGACCATTCACACAAATGTACATGTATTTACGTCTTGGTTCAACATAAGGCACATGTGAATGACCGAATTCTCATGTATACATGTAAATAGGTAAATGTGGCTTATGACATGTGTAGACGGTCTAGGGCTTGGTCAGTTACTAGGGAAATATGGCTTATGACGTATGAAGTCATTCTAACTTGATGTCTGAGACTTAAGGAGGGGACGTATAATTCTTTTTTATTAATTCGTTCCTACGAAATAACAATTCGTTCCCACGAAATAACAATTCGTTTCCTCAATTTAACAATTCGGTCCCTCGAATTAACAATTAATTCCCACGAATTAACAATTCGTTCCCATGGGAACGAATTGTTATTTCGTGGGAACGAATTGCTAAATTGAAGGAACAAATTGTTAATTACGTGGGAACGAATTGTTAATTCGTGGGAAGGAATTGTTAAATTGAGGAAACGAATTGTTATTTCGTGGGAACGAATTGTTATATCGTTGGAACGAATAGTTAATTCGAGGGAACGAATTGTTAAATTAAGGAACGAATTGTTATTTCGTGGGAACACAGTAATAAAAAAAAGAATTCTACGTCCACTGCGGGGCTCCGTAAAATAGGTCTTATGACGTGTCAAGGTATTCTAACTTGATTCTAACTGTCTGTTCCACGTTTTGCTGCCGACGAACATTTGGCTATTAAACACATTAAATCTAAAAAATGTTAAAAGAAAGTACTTTGTTATCAATAACAAAAAAGTCACCGTCCCCAAAAAAAAATTATTTGATTGATTTTATTGCGAAAAAAAGATTTTCCTATGGGAATTTAACATGGTGGCTAAAAATAGATTTTTTTAAATATTTTTTTTATTTGTGGACCGATTTTCAAAATCTAACTTTTGTTTTCTTAACTACATCATTTTCAAGCTATCTCGCCAGGTTTCGAAGTCAATTTCCAATTTTTTTCATTTTTTTTCAAAAAACGAGTTTTGGAAATTGACTCCCCATGTTAAATTCCCATAGGAACATCGTTTTTTCTCAATAAAATCAATATTTGATGGAATTTCATCAAACAAAATATTTTGGGGAGGGTGACTTTTTTGTTATTTATTGACCTTTAAATAGTTTTTAGATTTAATGTGTTTAATAGCCAAAAGTTCGTCGGCAGAAAAAAGTGGAACAGACAGTAATAGTAGTTACGTGGGGTTTATTGCATAAAGTGGCTTTCACATGGTGATAACACAGTGTCATAAAACTCATAATACATTAGCGTAATAAATATGCAAATGAGACCGGTACAAAACATACTGGGTCATCAGTTCATTTAACCCTTTGAACTCGAAAGCCGCTATAGCGGTTTATGCAAAAAGTGCAGATCCAGATGATACGGCTCGTAACGAGCCGTCTCATCAGGATCTGCACTTTTTGAAAGTAATTTTAATATTTCTTAGAACAAAAACACCCCCTTTTCATAAATGGACGAATCCATTCCAGTTCCTTAGGGTTGAAAGGATTAATTCATATCAGCTTATGCAATACATATAATCTAACATTGGTGTTGCTTCAATATGATATTTATTATAGGAATGAATGGCCTTTTTGTTGAATTTATCGGGGTATAAACTTGGAAAAGTCGCGGGAATACTGGACGAAGGCCGGAAGGCCTCGTCCAGTATTCCCGCGACTTTTCCAAGTTAATATCCGCTATAAATTCAACAAACAGGCCATTCATTCCTTTTCCTTATAATTCCAGCATTTGAAATATATTCATCATGAAAATGTGTTTATTTTGACAGATGGCAGCCATTTGTTTACATTTACAGCACACCTGTAGAAAGTAGTTCGGCGTGGGAGTTTACTGGGATATACATTTTGGACAGAGACTTGCTACGGACAATCAAATGTTAGGGAATTGTGTAAATATTTTTGTGCTGGAGCTGTTAAACGAGTTGACTGATTACATAGAGAATACCAGGCTAGTGTATTTTGGTATCAAGTTTATCAGGCAAGGCTAGGAAACGCGTAGGAATTCCGAGGCTTGCCGAGGAATTACTACCGTTTCCGAGCCGAGCCTGATAAACTTGATATCTAAATACACTAGCCTTGTATTCTATTTATCAGGTAACGTTTAATGCTCGAAAATGACCACATATGACGTCGTTATATATGAACAGAACGCGGACTTGTTTACGTTGCGTCATTACACTGACGTCATTCGGTAACGTCACGTGATGTCATCCGACCAATGGACCGTCAGTTTTTACTTCGTTGTAACCCGGATGTTTATATCAGGTCAATGCCTGATACAACAATATGTTACCAGTCAGTACGTATTCGGTCAATACAGGGCAGGTTACCTGATAAATAAGAAACTCGGCAATAGCCTCGTTTTTTATGAAATAAATAAACTCGTTTAATACATGTAAATATCATATTGAATCATCACGCATGCAATATCCTCTATTTATCTCATGAGTAGCCAGCCAAGCTACTAAATAATTAGAGCTAGCATTAAATATTTAGAGCTAGCATTTAATATTTAAATGTTTAGAGCTAGCATTAAATATTTGCGTGTATGTAGATTTGGTTCCTGGAACACCGAATCTACATAAACTCGGATTAAATATGTAGAGCTAGCTCCAAATGATTTAAAGAGCTCTTCAAATGAGTTGGAGCTAGCTCTAAATATTTAATACTAGCTCTAATTATTTAGAGCTAACATTAATTATTTGAGTTTATGTATATTTGCCAAACTGGCTGTGATAATGTAATTCATGCAGATAATGTAATAAATTCAGTATAAAAACAATTAATAAATTTATGAAAATTTCTCCCTCAAAGTACATTTCCAATCACCCGACCACATATGAGCTTGTGGTCTGTGACACAGGCATTCGGCGTGTTTCGGCTTTCATCGGTATAACTCTATATATATATATATATATATATATATATACATATATATATATATATGAACAAGGCTTCTAACTTTGGTCTCGAACACGACCTCGTATCATAACACATTTCGCAATTTTATTAACGCTAATGTGAATATTTTGGCGAAAAGTACACAAGTTCATTTGAGAATTATTGTTATCGTGCTAAAATAACATAGTTAGAGCATATTTATGCAAATAATATCGAATTACAGCTCATTTTCCTTGGTCAGACACAACCTCGTATAATAACACAGGAAATAATGTGTTTAAGGCTCACGTCAATATTGTAGTGGAAAGTTCATATGATCATTTGAGAATTATCGATATCCTGCAGAAATACATATAGAATACATAGAACATTACAATTTTAAATATGTTATTTTGTTATGATACGAGGTCGTGTCCGACCAAAGTTTGAAGCCTTGTTCATATATACAGAGTTATACCGATGAAAGCCGAACACGCCGAATGCCTGTGGTCTGTGACTGTGGAAATATGTGGGTGGACTTGGATTTCCATCAAGATCAGTTCAAAAAAAAAAAATGGGATTTTTTTTTTTTTTGGAACTGATCTTGATGGAAATCCAAGTGCACCCACATATTTCCACAGTCACAAGTTGCTATCTAAATCATATAAAAACTACCGACTATGTTTAAAGCTAAAATGGACCAAAATATTTTTATTTTAAAAACACGATCGAAACATCATCATAAAGTACAATATTTGAAGTTTAAAATGTGACTTGTGTATTTTCAATCGGTTGTGTAGTTTAAAAGTTACGTAAGAAAAGGTAATAGTCTCCTATATAATTACATATAAAACTCGCCGCTACTGATGCAGGCTTTCTACAGGTAAGGTGGCTTCGAAAGTTGGATATGGCATGCTAAATATTGTGGCTGTTACTGGAGAAATGGGGCTTATGGGATTTGTGACTCGTGTAGCTCCGGATGAAGTAGCGCACTCATGTAGCTATAGTCTGTTTCACGAAAGCTGCCCAAATTTTACGGCCATATAAACAATTCAAAAACAATATTTGTTTCGATAATATTAAATTAAAGGAAAATTTAAGAATGAGCCTTCTTTTTAGTTCGTGAAATTTGGTCAAATATTGATTTTATTACGAAAAATTGATTTCTCTATGGGAATTTAACATGGGGGAAAAAGAGGTAGAGGAGTGTGGGAAGAGTCAGAAAACGAACAATTTTGGAAATTAACTCCGAAACCTAGCTAGATAACTTGGAAATGATCTAAGAGTTAAATTTTGAAAATCGGTCCAGGATTACTGAAATTCTAAAAAATGTCCCCATGTTAAATCCCCATAGACAATTTCACTCTGTGAAGATGTCTATGGGGATTTTACATTGGGAAATTTTTTTTTCGCAATAAAATCAATATTTGGTTAGCCACAAGAAGTTTATTGTTTACCCTAGTTGATCGACCAATGGAAGAACAGCATTTCGTCTCCATTAATCGCATATTGCGACACTTTCGCCAATATCTATAGAATTAATCATTAAATGTTCAGCCGCTATATTTAGAACTGATGTTACGCTTTGTGTCATCAGTTCACGAGACGCAACGCATATTACCGCGCACACACGCAGTCACTTCGTGTCACACCGCCAATCACATGCTAGTATAGCGATTCGAAATAACGTTTAGGGGGCGGAGCTTCGCGAGTGGGTTGGTAAACAATAAGTACGTTATAGCTCACATATTGAATTTTTAATAAGTTAATTTCCCGCTCGCTATCGCTCGCTACGAAATTAATTTATTAAAAATTCAATATATGAACTATAATTATTACTTAAGGTATGTACACCTTCTATAAATTCATAATGCAAACGGCCATTCGACGCATTGCGATTATATTCCAATACAATACATTAGACCCAAGTGACGTCACGCGACCTTGTTGATTGGTTAAAGTTCGTTTAGTGAAACGGGTCCCAGGATCCTATGGAAGCGTCCTGGTGCCAATGCTAAACTATTTTTGTCTCCTAATTAGGAGTTACTAACTCCTAAATATGAGATAATAAGTCCTAATTAGGAGATAGTAAGTACTAATTAGAAGATGGTAAGTCCTAATTAGGAGATACTAACTCCTAATTAGGAGATACCATCTCTTCATTAGTATCTCAAAATAGCATTGACACCAGGAGGCTTCCATAGGATCCTGTAATATAGCATAGTTTTTAAATCTAGTAAAAAAACTATTTAGTCTGTGAAAATTTCAACTACATGCGAAAATAATCAATGACGTTCGGTCACTGAAACGTATTTGATATCTCCCAAGTTTAATTTCCTGTTCTTTGAGAATGAAGACATCAAGCTGTATGATCACGTGGTACTAACAACAACAACAAGTACTGAAACTTCCAGAATCCGTCTGATTCAAAGTACGTATTTTTTTATATTGTCCTTATTACGTAACGGAATTTTATGAAATATGGCGCATCAAACCGCGTCTTGTTCTTGTTAAGCTGTATTTGGTGGTCTTTGTATGTTCGCCCAAACTTTTGTCGTTTTTGCGAAGAATCGATTTCCGTGTCTCCGACACGGAAATCGATTCTTCGTAAAAACAACATAAGACTGCACCACCAAATGCAGCTCATGAAGACGCGTTTGCTGCGCCATATTTCATCAAAATCCGTTGCATATTAAGGAAAATATCAAATAATACTTCCATTGGAGTGGGCGACGTTGTTGTTGTTGTAACCACGTGATCATGCACCTTGGACATGTGATAAACCGAATCTCATACTTGGCGTTTGGTCACTGGAACGTATTCGAGATCTCCAAAGTTTTATTTCCGGTTCTTTCAAGGTTAGAAGACACCAAATGGTGCGAAACAACCCAGGGTGTATGCAAAAGTAGTCCGGTATAAAAAAATAGTGCGGGTGTTTTGAGGTCACAGACACCATTTGCTTGCAAATCTTGATCCATTGCTACCCAGTTTCACTTGAGGAACATTTTGGGGTGCCTTCAAAACCAGTTTTCAGCATATTTGTAGCATTTAAAAGAAAACACAGACCCTGTTGGTCACTTGATGTAAACGGAGTTTCCGTGGCCAAAAAATGTACACAATATTGGAGGATATGACAAGGTTGGATTTTTCTTTCCTAGGAGTAAGTGAACCTATTGTTTAGTTCATACAGAACCAGTACATACTGGCTGCAGGTCATGTACAAGTGGATCCCACAGCATCCATACGAATAGTGAAAGTAGGAGAGACTGGTCTTATTGGATGGCATTCGGATAAATTATATAGTAAAACTATTTGGTGGTGTCTAACCTCAAGACTGAAGATACGTGATAAACCCACTGATCTCATACTTGTGACCACATGCATTCGGCGTGTTTCGGCTTTCGTCGGTACAACTACATATGAATATGTATATATACCGATGAAAGCCGAAACACGCCGAATTATAACTACCGATGAAAACCGAAACACGCCGAATGCCTGTGCTTGTGACCAGTGAAAATCCATATTACATTTGTATTTACACTGTCCAAGGAAACGCCCTTTTGGCGTATTGCATTTATTATTGTATATCCCTGTAACATTACATTAGTCACACGTGACGTTGTTTATTCGTTAAAGTTTGATTGACGTCATTAAAATACAATGCATGACTTTCATCGTCGGTGTCAATAACGTCACACTGTCGATCGGCAACGTAAAATAATGACGTAAAACATTATTATTCCGATTGTTAACGCCGTATTTCGTTTACATTTTTGAAACAATCCGAAAATGCAATGCAAATATAAGTAATAGCACATGGGAAGTTGCGTTTACTGTAGTATAAAAAACATTTGGTCACAGACCAAATGTTTTTCATACTACAATAAACGCAACATCACATGGTTTTACTCACACAATCTGACCCGGGTCTGGCAGTCATTGAGTTATTGAAGCACCCGCTGTGCTTCCAGTAGAGTGCAGTGGAATATCCCTAGACCGGATATTATTTGAACCCATGTGTGGGCAATTTTGATTGTACAGTCGAACCCCTCTAAACCGGACAAAGAGAAAAGTTAGTTCCGCTTAATTTGTATCAGGTTCGTTGCCATTTATCTCCGACGACACTGTCTGCTCATGATCGCAAAACACCCACGCGTGTCTTGAGGTAGTCACGAATCGGTGTTACAGTGGATCCACTCTAAACCGGAAAGAGGTTCCACTGGATCTCCCAGTGTATCCGGTTTATAGAGGCTCAATTGGGGATCTCCCAGGGTGTCCGGTTTAGAGATGATCCACTGGGGACCTCCCGGTTTAGAGTTGTCCCACTGTATTTCAATTTAGTTATCGCCGATGGCACTCTCTGTTCTTGCATAGCACTGAAGCATGCATTGTAAAGGCAATAGGCGGTGCTAGAATGGCCACAACTATAGGTCAAAATCAGACTGACATGTGTCCTGACCTTTACGTGCAAATATAAGACTATCTGACCAGAGTTATGACCCGGTTCTATTGGTACTGATACGACTTGGGTCCAAGTGCACTCGTGTCCTTGTATGACGTAACTAGGGGCTCATATAAAGCGTCCCGGTGATGCAGGTTCGAACAGTGAACGGGACATCTCTCAAGCCATCACTCCGACCTAAACTTGGTACGTACATGTACTCGCGATTTGTATTCAGAGTTCTCTCGACGCTTAATGATGCATGTATGAGGGACCTTCGAAAAACAGGAACTTTGATATGTAATTAACATTTATATGGGATTGGGACGAAAATAAAATGTTGGTTAATGATTGAAAAGCACAGTATTGCTTAAAAGGGGCTCTCACACAGAGTATTAACACAATGTAATACAATAATAATACACTAGTGTAATAAATATGCAAATTAGCTCATTGCAGTACACCAGTTTGGTGACCAGTACAGCTTCAATGAGTGATGATGTGCCTATGTAATAAATATAATCTAACTTTTGTGGTGATTTAATGTGATATTTAGTAAACTTGTTGACTAAATTAAAAAGAAACGAGGAATAGTGTTCGTTTGTTTCGTTTGGAAACCTTCAACAAATCTTCGCTGTTCGTTAGTGTGTTCTTACTGCGATACTATAGGAATGAATGGCCTTTTTGTGGAATTTATCGGGCTATAAACTTGGAAAAGTCGCGGGAATACTGAACGAATTCATCAAGAAAATGTGTTCATTTTCCGTTTTCGTAAGAATTATTTTAACTGCGCCTGACGGTTACGGAACGTAGTTCGCCATGGGAGTTTACTGGGATATAAATTTTGGACATAGACTTGCTATGGGCCAATCAAATGTCAGGGAATTATGTAAATATTTTTGTGCTGGAATTATAGCATGTTGAACGCCTTAATAGAAGTGGGTTGGAATTATAAGAATCAAACAACAGTTTGGAGATGTTATCGGAGATATAACTTTTTACAAGTTGAGCAATACAGCCTAAATACGGTATCCAGGCCTTCCGCCAGCAATATCGGGATATATTTTATCGGGATATAAACATTTAAAAATCTAACTACATAGTTAGATTTTTAAATGTTTGTATCCCAATAAATTGCTTTTTTGCAGCACGATGAACGCCGTAATTTGCCTTCTGGTCCTGGTGCCTCTGGTCTACGGGGCAAGCATCGACATCGACGTCGAAAATGACAAGAGGTTTATCTTCGGTGACAGCTTCAACCACTTCAGTATGTTATAATTGCTGCCCTGTTGTAATGAATGGCAGCCTATGTTATTGTGTTCGTTATACTATGGGGACTGTCTGTCAGCGTTTCCCTGCTCGCTGGATTTAACCCTTTCACCCCTAAGTAACTGGAATGGATTTTGATATGTTCATTTTGCAACCAACCCAACAGTCACAAAATGGTTTTCAGACTAGTCCATTTATGAAAAGAGGATATTTTTTGTTCTCAAAAATATTGAAATTAATTTCAAAAAATGCAGATCCTGATGAGACGGCTCGTTACGAACCGGCTCATCTGGATCTGCACTTTTTGCATAAACCGCTATAGCGGGATTTCGGGTTCAAAGGATAAGGTACATGCCCACTCAGTAGGCACAAAATGTTCTTTATATCAGAGATATCATGAGACATTTTCTAGCATTCATTCACCATTACCCCACGTATTGAATGGCATTATTATACATTTTATATCAGACCTAAATTTCCACACTGATATCAGGGACGATAACCATGTTTCTTTCAAATGTTAACGGACATTTACTATTTTGTCTCTGTATTTATTTGTTATCATTATTTATAATCTGTCGAAAATATTATTCTTTCAGTGGGTATGTACCTTTAAGGTCTAGGTCACATGACTTACACAGTGATACTGAGTTCTTGTTTATCTTTCTTGAACTCGCGAGTGACATTACCATCTACCCTGTACCTGAGACATAAACAATAAAATACAGTGGAACCTCGTTAAACCGAACAACCTTGTGTTGAATTACAGTCATGTGTTTCAGTGATCTTACATCGGAATTACAGTGAAACATCTCCAAACCGGACACCCTGAGGACCTCACAGGGTGTCCGGTATAGAGAGG
>CM055281.1:61282249-61323460 GCA_029237695.1 Conchocele bisecta
GCAACGAGTGAGCGTAGCAATATACAATACACAATGTAAGATACAGAGCAGATAGGAAGGAATGCGAAAATGTATCATGATAGAAAAAGAACGAAGAGCTACTTATCCAAAAACAAATAATAATTGTTTCAAGGCCAAATCGCCCCAAGCCATTTCGGACCCAAGCCATTACACATCATGTCCCACCCATATTAATTCGTGGGTAAAATCGACAGGTGCGAAAACACCAGTGTACGAAACGATCAGAATTTCCTTTATGGGAATCATTACCACGGATTTTTCTACCAAATTATGAAGAGCTCAATCGAGTGCGCCCATTACGTCATTGCAGAGTTGTTCTATAAATACAATACATTCTATAAATACGACGTTTTACCAAGAAGCGAATGGTGATTGTTTTTTTTCTGCAAAACTACACAATGCTGTTTACACTGGTTTTCAGGTGATACAATTATTATTTTAAGGTGAGAATACAAGTTATAAGACGGTTATACATTTGTCCGGATAATTGATTGTCGATGCATAGGCGGCGGAAGCCGAAACATTATGGGGGGGGGGGGGGGGAAATGTTGATGTTAGAGGGGGGTTATAGCGCTTAGAGGGGTCGGGGGCATGCCCCCCCCCCCCCGTAAATTTTTGAAATCCAAGTGGTGTGAAACGCCATTTCCTGTATTCTCAGCAAAGTTCTCAGCAAAGTTTCCCAGTACTCATGATTACACAAATATATGAATAAAAAATCCAAAATTTACAGAATTATTGGGGGGGGGGGGAGGGGGGTTAGGCCGCTCGCCCCCCCCCCCACCCCCACCACCCCCCCCCCCCCCCCCCCCGCTTCCGCCGCCCCTGCGATGTTAATGTTGGGGCAATCTTTAAAACGACTGATGATCTGGCCAATTTTAAGTGAGAAAGATGGCACATTTTACTAAACAGTTTGCATGCGTTTAGAAAGCAAGAATCGACGATTGTTCTGTGAAAATGTTATGCCCGTAATTGCTATTTTAAGAAAAATATCATAAAAAACTGCCATTTTTTTCCGATAACTAGAGGATCCCTGTAGCATTATTATTATTTCACAACAGAAAATAAAGAAATTACACATTTTTTCCTTGCTGGTACATGTCTAGTGAAAATGCCAAATTATGCATTGCCAAGTTAAATGTTGCGATTGATTTATATACAGGTGCATAATCACGTGGTTACAACAACAACAACGTCGCCCACTCCAAATTAAGTATTATTTGATATTTTCCTTAATATACAACGGATTTCGATGAAATATGGCGCACCAAACGCGTCTTCATGAGCTGCATTTGGTGGTCCAGCGAGTTCGGCACAGACTTATGTCGTTTTTGCAAAGATTCCTCGCAAAAACGACAGAAGTTTTGGCGAAAATACAGAGACCACCAAATGGAGCTTAACAAGACGCGTTTGATGCGCCACATTTCATCAAAATCCGTTATGATTTAAGGACACTATAAAAGAATACGTACTTTGAATCCGATGGATTCTGGAAGTTTCAGTTCTTGTTGTTGTTGTTGTTGTTAGTAGTACCACGTGATCATACACCTTGTTATATACAGGTGTGTCATTTACTGTACATAAAGTGAGAGAAAAACACCACATAATGTATAGTGAAACCTCTCTAAACCGGACACCCTGGGAGGTCACCAGGGTGTCCGGTTTAGAGAGGTTCCACTCTAGATAAATAAGGCATATGGCCATTCTGGGACATACATGTACTTAAGTCTTTTTCAATCATCAACATGCATTATTATCCGAGATACGTCACCCAAAAACCTCTAAACATGAGATAACATATGTCTTGGTGTCCGTTTTAGAGAGGTTCCACAGTGTTGCCATTTGCTGATGGCAGTTAATGTGTTTAAGTGACGGAATGGCGAACTGTGTGGGAACTAATCACACTGCTTAGTGGCCACACGTGTTTGAATTGATTGTCAGTATCTTTGGTGTCATATGGGTATTTTGGTGAATTGTAGGTAGATTTCGGTGGATTTCGTTGGTTTTGGGCAATTTACATAGTTTTGTGCAACTACTGACGCTCAATCATTGCACACGACAGAAATCGTCAATTATCTACACATTCACCGTTCCGAACTTTCGGACCCCTTTCTTACTGTCAAAATACCCACGATGGAACATATGACCGTACGTATGCGTGTAACTCGCGGGAGGTGACGTAAATTGTATGTAGGTAACAATGCACCCAAACCACCAGATATACCGAAATAACCCATAACACACCGAAATATGAACCGTTCTTCAAGAACCTGTGTTAGTGGCTACACTGGTTGGAAATGTCTTAATGTACTGTTTTTAACCGGCGGCCAATACCTTCGTATCTTGTATCAAAATAGTGTAACACTATGAGCAGTAACGGGTATGCATTTATATTAATTCCTTCACGTAAGGAATCAATACATAATAATAAAATGTATCATGTTGATTTTGAACAAACAAATCAATTCACAATACGATACCTGTAAACATCTGCAGCGAAAACGTCAATGAAAGGAAGGAACATGAAAGGTCGATTACATGTTCGCCATGTCGTCTTCAGAACGGATTGAAATATGGGTGCGACTGGAGAACTAGGGCCCGTTTCACTAAACTTCGTACGACTAAAATGTTCGTAAGTGCAAATTTAGGCTGCAGCCTATGCTCAATAAATGTAAATCCAATACTTGTTTACGAGAACACGTTGTTAATGTAAAATTTACAGACTATCATAATTGTTGCACTTACGAACATTTTAGTCATACGAAGTTTAGTGAAACGGTCCACTGGGGCTTATATGTTGTCCTGGCTTTTCTATATATGATTAGCTACATTAATTATACCATCTAGCAAAGTATACTTTGAGGGAGTAATCATTTATTTTTCCTGAAATGCATTACGTCATATAGAACTAACGACTGCATATATTTGATGATTAAAAGGATGTAGAATTATTATACTGATTTTATTACATTATCACAGCCAAGATGGCTGTGATAATGTAATTAAATTCAGTATAATAAAAAATAACAAATTTATATCCTAAAATTGAAAATGTCTCCCTCAAAGTATACTTTGCTAGATAAGTATACTTTGCAATGTTGGTGAAATACGCTACAGAAGAGGTGACACTGGAACACACAAAGGTGGCCGAGTTGGCCACTCCATGTGCCGAATATAGGATACAGTAACGAGGCAGTGTTCACACTATATGTTATACATTTACGAAGCAATTATATTTGAATCAAAGGATGATTATGGTCCTTAACTGGAATAAGTCTGGTATTGTGAGATCTGCTGTGTTTTATTAACGCGTGGAACTAATATCAATATTTATCGCATTGCATGTTTAATAAGAACGGCTCTGTATTCTTCTACAAAGCCAATTGTCTACCAGCATAAACTTGGATGATTAACGCCGGGAGTCCTGCTTTCAAAAAGGACGTATTTTAAAATAAAATTGCTTCGGCTTTTAGAGGATAATTACGATATGCAGTATGTATAGTTTGCAAAGTATCTCCAAACATGGACATTTGGAATACATACATGAGTGTGTTTAATTTTGATGTACCTAATGTAATTTGTATATAATGATATTCGTAATGAAGTTTATGATTCACCTCTGATTGTCTCTGTGAACATTGACGTTTTTGCGTTTATAGGATATTAAGTATGTACAAAATATAGATTACTACGGAGTCCCGCAGGGGACATGGATTTGTTTGTATTAATTCGTTCCCACGAAATAACAATTCGTTCCCTCAATTTATTAATTCGTTCCCACGAAATCACAATTCGTTCTCACGAATTAACAATTCGTTCCCTCGAATTAACGATTCGTTCCCACGAAATAACAATTTGTTCCTCGAATTGACAATTCGTTCTCACGAATTAACAATTCTTTCCCACGATATATTGTGGGAACGAATTGATAATTCCAGGGAACGAATTGTTATATCGTGAGAACGAATAGTTATATCGTGAGAACGAATCGTTATATCGTGGGAACGAATCGTTATATCGTGGGAACAAAATGTTATTTCGTGGGAACGAATTGTTAAATTGAGGGACGAAGTGTTAATTCGTGGAAACGAATTGTTAATTCGTGGGAACGAATTGTTAAATTGAGGGAACGAATTGTTATTTCGTGGGAAAGAATTCATAAAAAAAGAAGTATACGTCCCCTGCGTGGCTCCGTAGATTACCGTGATGGAATACATGCCACAACTAATTGGTGTTTAAAGTAGAGATGTAACATCATCCTTTATTTTCTGGTTTATTATTTAGAATTATGCTCAATGAACATAATGTCGAAAACTGCAAATATAACAATACCAAGTAAGTAAAAACTTACAAACGTTTAAATGTAATTAGCAAAAGTATGCATGAAAAAATGCAGGACTTTGATGACGTCAAAGAGATAATTGCAGCATATTTTAATTTATTTGTTTAAAATGGAATATTATTTTATGTAAAAAATTGTTTTCACTCAATATTATTTCACAGTTAAAATAAAAATAAATAATATTGTTCTGTAATAGCAATTATTTTATTCTAGTTTTAGGAACATTTATATCATTAATTAGCTGAAAGGCCTCGATGACGAAATTGCATATTACAAAATTATTTATATTAATTGAATTTCAAATATCTTCATAGTTTATTTTAATAAATACAATGTTAAACTTAACAAACACAACACTTTTTTTCCAAATAGCTTCAATTTTATAAGAATTTTTTTTTCCCCAGAAACATGTAACATGTAATTACGAACACAATTTGCATAAATTATGTAATTATTTAACCTGTATAGCTTTTAACTGAGGTGGAATATTTTTGTAGTAGTTTCGACATTTTGTTTTAAGTACTGCATGTTGTCGTCTTCTGTTTATTTTCTATTTATTATTTTCAGAATGAAAACATGTTTTGACAGCGTATGAGACTCATCTCCATTGGAGACACGATTCTCATTCGCTATTATTCACTACCAAACTAGGTTTTCGCTAAAGAAATAGAAAAATACAAACAGTTTACACGACAAATATCGGTTCCCGCCTTTTTCCTTTTAAGGGTTAATTGAAACCTATACACACACCCTTAAACTAAAAGTAACGTGCATAGAGAATAGTAGGTTAGTGCCGTGAATGGGAAAAAATATCTGGCAAGGCTCAGGAAACGGGATGGGCGAGGTTCTGCCGAGCACATCCCGTTTCCGTGCCGCGCCAGATATTTTTCCCATTCACGGCACTAACCTACTATTATATTTATTCCGTCAACACATACAAATGGCTGTTCAATGCAAAAATTGTATTGACTGGATATCAAAAATGTTTCACGGCACATACGCTCTGTCTTGACGGGATAAATTGTCGTCTTCTGCTGTTGTATTGTTTATATTTTTTCTCAATAAAACATGGTTTGATAGCACTTGAGAATCATTTCTAAGAGTGTTGTCAAAATATACTTTTGATGAAAAAAAATGGATCATAAAAATGAACAGCAGACGACAAAACATTATTCAGCACTGTGATGGCTAAGTTTTGTTTAAGGACCTGTTCTATCCCTCAAAATTAATCCCTCAAAATTAAATAAAAGTCATATGTTCTCATCGATGAAATAAACAACTTTCGGTGAAAATACGACTACTTCCGCTATCTATATTCAAAAATCTATGTTCGGGAAAACAGCGCAAATAGGCTACAAATACACATTCATTACCGTATACAGTCTAAAAAAGTTGCTAATTTCCATGGAGCGGTATATAATAAATAGAATATTCATATTTTTGCAACAAATATGACATATGTTCATCAAGTGGTGTGAAATGTCCATATTTCACGAGTGAAATATGGACACTCGCAATGAAATCAATATTTGATGGAATTTACTCAAACAATTTTTTTGGGGGAGGGTTACTTTTTTGTTATTGATGAAAAAGTACTTACTTTTAAATATTTTTTTAGATTTAATGTGTTTAATAGCCAAAAGTTCGTTGGCAGAAAAACGTGGAACAGACAGTAGTTGGAACCTAACTCAACAATGCAAGCACGCATTTCTTGTCATACGTCGGCATGTATTATTAATTGCAATCTATATACTCAGTTAAGTGTATATACAACCTGGACCATATCTATCATACTCTGTAGCTTTTAGACATCAGTTAAGTCTAAATAATTAATATAATACCATTCTCGAGAAACTGACCTTATTGGCTGAGGAGTAGTAATGTAGGTTATGGGGAAATATCGCATATTCGTATTTGGACAATTTTCGGCATTACAATCACAATTATATATGTACTAGTATTTATCAGGTAACATGCCCTGTATTGACCGAATACGTACTGACTGATAACATATTGTTGTATCAGGCATTGCCCTGATATAAACATCTGACTAACGTGCCATTGGTCGGTTGACGTCACGTGATGTAACCGAATGACGTCAGTGTAATGACGCAACGTAAACAAGTCGGCGTTCTGTCCATATATAACGACATCATATGTGGTCATTTTCGAGCATTAAACGTTACCTGATAAATAGAATATCAGGCTAGTGTATTTTGATATCAAGTTTATCAGGCTCGGCTCGGAAACGGTAAGAATTCCTCGGCAAGCCTCGGAATTCCTACGCGTTTCCTAGCCTTGCCTGATAAACTTAATATCAAAAGACACTAGCCGGGTATTCTCTATGTACTAGTATATGAGTAGAACGTTTCCATTCGACAGCTTTGTGATACGGTGGAACTTCTCTAAACCGGACACCAATAACATATATGAGATCTCATTTTGATGCTGTTCTTGGTAACGCATCTCAAATAATAATGTTCATGATTGAAAAAGACATAAGTATTTCCCAGAATGGGCATATACCTGATTTACAGTGGAACATCTGTAAACCGGACACCCTGGGCCTGCCAGGGTGTCCGGTTTAGAGAGGGTTCACTGTAGTACCATCAATTTACCATAGGATCATTGACGGAATACGTTTGATGAATGAAGCTAATGAGACTGAACGAAGCTTTTCAAAATGTTCGTACAATACGTAAATTATGCAAGATACGTACATGTATGTGTGCGTATTCCAATATCGTGTTCATATCCATGCACGTATCCATGCACCAGCGCATGCACCATGTATGTAGTATGCGCGTTAACAATGAGATACAGTAGAACACCGCTATATCGAACAACCTTGCGACAACGATGTGTTAAAGTATGACCGATTTCACTGTCAAATATCGCTTCTGTTTATCGGTGTTCATGATTGCAATGCACACAGGCGTGTGGTTCAGTGCTCTTACATCGGAATTACAGTGGAACCTCTAAACCGGACACCCTGTGCACCCTGGTTATAAACATTGGAATTATTCGTCAAAACAGTTTGCAATTTCCTTGGTAATTTAATCACATTCATAAGCCTGACATTCAGGCATTTGGTTATCCCGAGCCAAAGTGGTGTGCTATGCGATCACGAACAGGCAGTATCACGTGAGATAAATGACCAAGACACACATCAAAAGTATGATCACATATGTTTCTTGCTTTTATTTTCACCCATATAGGTACATAAATATCTGATTTCCTAACAAAATATGATACTTATGTACATATATCGGTGAAAATTGAAACAACCCAAGTATCGTTATATACATGTATCTTCAAGTAAACCACTTTACACAGAGCCATGATGAAAACACGTTTTTATTTGTTTATAGTATTTTTTCAACATATCCTGATGTGACCCTCGATTAAAGTCAAAATTGCCTTTTATATTCTGTTTCAGGGATATAGGAGTTAACCTTACTATGCTGATATTATTGTTGTCGTCTCATGTGTTTCTTTTTAAATATCAATTTTATTCCTTAAAAACATGCTTTGACAGCACTTTAGAATCATTTCGGATTCTAAAATACTGCCAAACTATGTTTTTATTGAGAGAAAAGACAAACTATTAAATAACAGCAACCGACAATTTTTTTCCTCGCATTCTAAGGGTTAATATTGATTCCAAAATCAACGTCAAACTGTGTATTACATGCACTAAATGGTCACACCAATAATTCTGGCTCATATCCTCATCTGGCAAATATTCTCAACGGAAGGTCTCAAATGATGTCTCTGGTATAAGGAAAAGTGTTGCCTACTGAGTGGGAATGTACCTTTAAGGAATCAGTTGTGGCCCGGATGTGCGCATTTAGTCAATGTATGATCCGATTAGTATTGGGCTGATGCAATGTGAACTTGGGCTTATGGGTTGTGCGACCCGTGTAGATCCAGATCAGCCTGTGCATCCGCACAGTCTGCTCAGGATCTGCACTGTTCGCCATTCCATCAATGAAACACCCGGCATGCTTTTAGCAAGCAATATAGAACGTTATCAGATTAAAGGACTGTGCTATTTGATCAGGAGCTACACTGGTCACACATCCCCATAAGCTTCATTTTCTCCAGTCAGAGCTACTTTTTCTGATAAATCCTTAGACACGGCTTACATTAAATTGCAGCGTGCAGCCAACATACCGACATTTGCTGTTTTTCGTCGAGAAATAACCTTCATCTTTGAACATATTAACAAATTGTGTGTGATTGAAATCTATTGACATTTACTGATTTTATTCTGTTGGGTGTGTCGTATTCTCGTCAGCTGGCGGATTAATACAACGAAATAGTTCCAACATGTAAGTACACGTATGTTCAGTTGACGATTACGGAGCCACGCAGGGGGCGTATATTTTTTGTTTATTAGTTCGTTCCCACGAAATAACAATTCGTTCCCTCAATTCAACAGTTCGTTTCCGTTTCCTCAATTTAACAATTCGTTCCCACGAAATAACAATTCGTTCCCACGGGAACGAATTGTTAATTCGTGGGAACGAATTGATATATCGTGGGAACGAATTGTTAATTCGAGGTAACGAATTGTTAAATTGAGGGGACGAATTGTCATTTCGTGGGAACGAATTGTTAATTCGAGTGAACGAATTGTTATATCGTGGAAACAAATTGTTAATTCGAGGTAATGAATTGTTAAATTGAGGGAACGAATTGTTATTTCGTGGGAACGAATTAATATAAAAGAAACATGTCCCCTGCGGGGCTCCGTATGATTGACATATTAACTTTTACTGATTTTATTCTGTTTGGTGTGCCGTATTCTCTTCAGCTGGTGGATTAATACAACGAAATAGTTCCAACATGCAAGTACACATATGTTAAGTAGACGATGGATCGTACATGAGTTATGAGATAATATGATATATAATGTTTGATTTTATTTATTGCATAGTATTAGTGCATATTAACATACTTATTAAACAACTCATCATATACAATATTTAAGGTGTACTTACCATTTAGGACATGGTGACTGTAGCGCACTCATTTGTATAGTTATAACATTAGTGTACTATGATTTAAATACGTGGTGTTATTTCATCACCATTACCAATGTGCATGATCACGTGGTTACAGCAACAACAATTGATGAAAGTGTTGAAAGCCCGCCCACTCCAAAGTAAGTATTATTTGATATTTTCCTTAATATGCAATTGATTGTGATGAAATATGGCCTTCATGAGCTGCATTTGGTGGTCCCGGGAGTTCGGTACATACTTAAGACGTTGTTTGCGAACAATCGAGTTCCGTGTCAGTAAACACGGAAATCGATTCTTCGCAAAAACGACAGAAGTTTGGGCCAAAGTACCGAGATCACCAAATGCAGCTTAACAAGACTCGTTTGATGCGCCATATTTCGTTACATAATACATAATAAGGACAAAGTACAAGAATACGTACTTTGAATCGGAGGCGCTTCTGGAAGTTTCAGTAATTGTTGTTATTGTTGTAACCACGTTATCATACACATTGATTGCGCATTGTATGCAATACGTTCAAATCCTTTTATTTACCTCTGTGATGATATATATGCATGTAAATGTGTAGCATGGCATCTGATGTAAGAATAGAACGAGCTACCAAATACCATTCGTTCAAATTATATTCCACATGTACACTGAAGATTTTATCAACTTTGAACTTAATTTATGACAAATATTGTAAATGTTGTCAACATATTTAATGAAATTAGGCAGGGCCCGGTTGCTCAAAGCTTCTGTTAGCTTAACAGACTGTTAAATCCTTAGCATTGCTAAGGATTTAACAGTCTGTTAAGCTAACAGAGGTTTTGAGCAACCGGGCCCTGATGTCTGAAGGGACAAAATCACATGGCGTGTCTCATTTATATCAGTCTCGGCTCGGAAACGGTAGGAATTTCTCGGCTAGCCTCGGAATTCCTACCAGTTTCCGATCCTTTCTTGATAAACCTGGTACACAACCACCCGCGTTAATCCTGCCCAGAGTATCAACGTTTCTCAACACTTAGTGACAATGCTAACTCGCAATAAAGCAGTTTGATTGTCTGAGCCTGAGCTGTAGCACAGCTCAGGCTCATGTAATCAAGCTGCTTGATTACAAGCACAATATTCAAGTGCTTCAAAGAAATAAATTGGCAAAATATTGACAAGATTAGCGCAGGCAGTCGTGTATGTTCGTGATGGTACTAAATCCATTTTCAGTGCTCAGAACGACGGATCCAGCAGATCACGTGGTTCATTCCGAAGATAAGAGGGCGTACACAGCGATGGAAAACGGAAACGGCCGAGCAGATTTATCAAATCGAGATTGTGGAAGCGTCACGCATTCATATGATACTGAAGTAGTTACAGAGAATGTTTCAAAGGAAAGACCTAACGGTATAGTGATGCTAAATGTAGGTGGCACTGTATTCTATACACAAGAAACTACGCTAAAACAAATTCCCGACAGTCGCCTGGCAACGCTGGTGACGTCATCACCGTCGTACAAACCCGAAATCGGGATGCATTATTTCGACAGGGACCCACAGTTATTTTGCCATATTTTAAATTCGTACCGTTGGGGGGAAATTCATATTCCAAAACATGTTTGTGCCGCGGGTTATCGAAGGGAAATGGAATTCTGGGGAATTCCTGCGGGGAAGATTGCCCCGTGCTGTTGGTCCGTCTTTTATTCAGTTGACGCCATCATGGAAAACATTGACAAACTGAAGGATGTGAAGTCACAAATTCGAAGTGCGCTCGTGCGTGATGAACGGCAGGTGACGCAACTGTCATGGCGTCAGCGGGTTTGGCTATTTCTGGATGATCCGTATTATTCTAAATGGTCAATGGTATGTTTATAATAATCTTTCCGCAATAATACCAGGGATTCCGCTGGCGATCGCCACTTTCGCAATTGGCGATACAAATAAACAATTGGCGATAAAAATTACAATTTTCGAAAAAGAACAAAATATCATTTTTTTTATTTGAAGTGGCGATTTTTTTATTTTCCCCAGCGGAATCTCTGAATACCATATGTTCAACAATTCTGCAAAAACCAGGAAGCCACTTTTCCGACGTTTCGGCACACAAGGCCTTTATCAAGGAATTAGTTTCTACTGAGCACTAAATGGCATCCAAATAGTTTCTACTGAACGCTAAGTGGCAGAAACTAATTCCTTGATAAAGGCCTTGTGCCGAAACGTCGGAAAAGTGGCTTCCTGGTTTTGGTAAGTTTATAGGCGTTACAACGGTACACTTATATGTGGCGGTGACTGAAGGTCACTTAAAGTTAAAACACAGTGACTTTGTTAGTAACCCAGTTACTAAAAACAATCACAGTACTGAAAGTACTGAAATATGGTGTCACCACAAAAACTGATCACTTGCGGAACTAGAGACTGAAAGTTGCATATTTTCTCAATCATCACCCAGAGGCAAATGTACTGTGATGGTGCAAACCCATTCCCATCCATACGTTTTCTCTAGAATAAATTACTTTTTGTAACTCACAGAAAACAATTGTACGAAACTGCCAGCTAACTGGTCACTGCCATAATGGCTGTGATAATGTAATAAATTCAGTATAATCAAAATTAATAAATTTATCATAAAATTGAAAATTTCTCCCTCAAAGCATACTTTGCTAGAAAAGTATACTTTGCAATGTTGATGAAATCGGCTACTGGTCTGTTTAATATCGGAAATTGTCAAATGGTGCGGGTATCACTGTACCAGCGTTCTTCCAACTATCCCGAAATTTCTGTCTGTAACGCAGAGCGAATTACTGTAAATAGCCCTGCGTTACAGACATAAATTTCGGGTTATCGTCCAACGTGAGCTAACAGTCACCGAGGCACAGGTCCTCCCCCATAGCTACATGTATGTACAGGCAAACCTCCCGAACGGCCACCTCTCTACAGCAACACCCTTTCTATAACAGCCGCTATTTTATATCCCAAATGGATGATTACCTCTGTATCTAACCATTAGACTGCTGAGCACAAAATTGTCTTATGGTGTTGCTTTTGCCTTCTTTCTCAATAAAAACATGTTTTGACAGCACTTTAGAATCATTTCCATTGCAAATTATTATAAAATGTTGGCAAAGCATATTTTTTATTGGAATTATCGAAGAAAATAAATATAACCAGTGGACGACAAAATTTAATTCAGCATTAACCTCCCTACAACAGCCACCTCTCTACAACAGCCAGTGTTGCGTCTTCCCATGGGTGGTTGTTGTAGAAAGGTTGCACTGTACATACCAAAATTGTCAGGGTGCAATAGGCTGAAAATGGAATATAGGGTTAACTGTATTGTAATTTTGAAATTTGCGGCGTATATTATAGGGTTAATTGTATTGTAATTTTCAAATTTGCGGTGTATATCAGAAAATGATAGGTCGGAAAATCTGTTTAATGGCGACGCGTTAGCGGTTAGCATATTTCTAATGTACTCCTTTACTACTGGCGTAGGAATATATATTGAAATTCGGCTCATATTTAAGGGTGGGAATTGGCTCGAACACCTTCCATACCCGGAAAAACTGTTGTTTAATGGCGACGCGCAGCGCGTCGCCATTAAACATGTTTTCCGACCTATCATTTTCTGATATACGCCGCTAATTTGAAAATTACAATACAATTAAGCTATTTATAATGCACTCCTTTACTACTGGCGTAGGAATACATAATGAAATAATTTGCAACCGTTTATCAACAATGATATACCTGTAATGTATGACCATCTGCCAATCAGATTACGTGATAGAGTGCATTAGAATAAAGCAGTGTACTCGGCGGAATTTACTTGACAATTAATGAATATAAACATATATAGAGAATAGTAGGTTAGTGCCGTGAATGGAAAAAAATATCTGGCAAGGCTTAGGAAACGGGATGGGCGAGGCTCTGCCGCGCCAGATATTTGTTTCCATTCACGGCACTAACCTACTATTATATTTATCCCGTGAGCACATATTAATGGCTGTAAAATGTTTCACGGCACCGTATTTCACGGCACATACGCACTGTGTTGACGGGATAAATGACTTTTCTACATAATAGACCATGTTCGAGGTATTGACGAAGAAGTACTTGATATACGTGCTTATTCACACCGGGGAGAATCCGAATCGATGTTCGAAATTAGTTAGCATTTGTCATCGACGCGATTTACGCCAACAATGTTGTTTTATTGTTTACCCTAGTTTCTCGACCAATGAAAGAACAACATTACGTCTCAATTAATCGCATATTGCCACGTTTTCGCCAATATCTATTAAATTAATCATTAAATGTTTAGCGCTGTATTCATAACTGATTTTACGCCTCGGTGTCATCAGTTCACGAGACGCAATGCATATTACCGCCCACACACACTCACACTTCGAGTCACACCGCCAATCATATACTAGTACAGTAAAATTCCATGTTACGACCACCCCGCTAATGAGACCGCCCCGCTATTACGACCACTTTTTCAAAGAACCGTTCATTTTACTATATAAGCAGGTTCCGATTCTACGACCACCCCGCTATTCCGTAATACGACCACCTTTGGCAGTCCCGATGTGTCAAAATGTGTTGTTATTAGGCCCGTCATAACGACCACCTTCGGCGATCCTGTCAAAATTTGTTTGTTGTCTTTGCGCTCGCCAATTTGACTACACCGTGGATAAAATTATCGTGAAAGTTTTACGACAATACACAGACCGATTTATGACACTCAATAAACAAACGTGACAATTTCGACAGATCAGGCCCGTACGCAGAGGGGGTTCGACCCCCCCCCCCCCCTCCCCCCCCCCCCTTAACCCGTTCAACACAACAGGCCTGTATAGTGGTATTGACAAAAAGTGTAGTTCCAGATGAGCCGGCTCGTGACGAGCCGTCTCATTAGGATCTGCACTTTTTGCAAGTAATTTTCATAATTTTGAGAACAAAAGCACCTCATGTTCATAAATGGACTGGTCTGAAAATCATTTTGTGATGATTGGAATGGGTTGCGAAATTAACATATTAAAATCCATTCCAGTTATTTAGGGGTGAAATGGTTAATATGCCGAGGTCTGTCCGTGCATGTGCAAAAAAACAATGTTTAGCCCTTCGCACCGTCGATAACGCACCCCCCCCCCCACCCCTAAATTAATTCCCGCGTACGGGCCTGCAGATTAGTGCATTTAATTGTTATTAAAGAAGCGTGTGCCGATATTGCACTGGCTAATTAAGATGTTGGTGATTGAAATTAGTCCAATCGATTAGCATGTGATTAAAGTCGACCGGTGTCAATTATTTTTCGCCAATTATCGGGTTATTCGTGTGGGTAAGTACTCGGACAATAAGAAAATTGTCAATTAATTTGCGACGGTCATGGGAAAACAGGGTTACTGACATTTGTGAGGGGTCTTCAGGGGATCTGCTAATGCAAACCGATCTGCAAATGTTGCATACTGCATACCATTGAGGATCTACATTTTTTGGTGAGAAACATAACAACCACATAACTGATCAGCGACCAGCACAGCCTCTGATTGTATGGCACATAATTATGTCCAAGCTGATATTGGTCTACACTGGATGCAAATATTGTTTTCAATTGTTGTCATATGAGCCAATTATATTTGTTGTTTACATTTGAGTAAATAATCATTTGATAAATATATGAATACACATATATCAATTATGAATTTTCTTAATACATATATTAAATTATACACTGTATTGTGTCCATATTTTATTCCATAACCATATTAAGGACCAGTAGCCCATGGTCATATTAAGAGGTATTTCACTGAGGTCCGCTAATAAGACCGACTCGTCCCACAAGTGGTCTTAATAGCGGCACTTTACTGTGGATGTATAATTAATATAAACTATAAAAATTGCATTATCACGATTTCGATTATCTTATCATCATCTTCCCATACTTTAGAAATAGAAAGAGGTAGATACCATAATATTCCTAGAGACGAAAGAAAATGTTATAGGAATGAATGGCCTTTTTGTGGAATGTATCGGGGTATAAACTTGGAAAAGTCGCGGGAATACTGGACGAAGGCCGGCAGGCCTCGTCCAGTATTCCCGCGACTTTTCCAAGTTTATATCCCCGATAAATTCAACAAAAATGCCAGTCATTCCTTATAATTCCAGCATTTGAAATAAATTCATCAAGAAAATGTGTTTATTTTCCGTTTTCTTAAGAATTATTTTAACTGCGCCTCACGGTTACGGAAAGTAGTTCGGCATGGGAGTTTACTGGGATATAAATTATGGACAGAGACTTGCTACGGGCCAATCAAATGTTAGGGAATTGTGTAAATATTTTTGTGCTGGAATTATAAATGCTAATACATGCTAATAAATGCTATAACCTAAACTCAGTAGAAAAAGAATATCATTTTCTCTTGGTCTGTCCTCTGTACTCAAACCTAAGAAGACATGCACAGTGAAACTCTCTAAACCGGACACCCTGGGGGTCCCCAGGGTGTCCGGTTTAGAGAGGTTTCACTGTGCAATATTTCAAACCTTATGTTTGCAGATGGCCAACACTAATAATCAACAAATAAAAATACAGTAATTAATTTGTCAAAATAAATTTATTTTGCTAACAATTTAAGTAAAGAATTAGAAGAATAATCAAGACATCATTTTCATTTCAGTTATTAATATTTCACATACCGATGTACTACAACATATCTACAACACAAGTGTGCCATCTAAAATGAGAAGGATGTTTGCAATACCCTAACATAATTTATGTCATTTACAATATCCCAGCAAACATCGGTATCTCATTACACATTACACATATATGTGATAAGCATAGAGTGGGGTCAGCGTGTAAGTGCACACACGAACGAACACGACAGGTTGGTTCCAACCTGTCGTGTTCGTTCGTGTGTGCACGTACACGCTGACCCCAATAAAAGCATTTATCGTTGCAACCAGCATATACACGAGTCAGACTGCACATATGTGGACTCTGACTCGATATACGCTGTTTTCAACCTTCACTATTTACACAATTTAGGTGGTATTTCGCTTTAACAAAAAATCTCCTTTATTTCCAGTCTGATAATCTTTATTTCGTGTGCACTACACAATTTTGTTTAATGGCTACAAGCATTGTATTGCGTTATGCTGAATAAAATATGTTTATGTTTATGTTTATGTTTATGTTTATGTTTATGTTTATGTTTATGTTTATGTTTATATGTTTATGTTTATGTTTATGTTTATGTTTATATGTTTATATGTTTATATGTTTATATGTTTATGTTTATGTTTATGTTTATGTTTATATGTTTATATGTTTATGTGTTTATATGTTTATGTTTATGTTTATGTTTATGTTTATGTTTATGTTTATGTGTTTATATGTTTATATGTTTATGTTTATGTTTATGTTTATGTTTATGCATAGCGTTTCAAAATCACGTTTAGGTGCGGAGCTTAGCGACTGGGCCGCTTAAACAATAAGTAAGTTATAGTTCACATATTGAATGTTTAATAAATTAATATCTTTCTCGCTAGCGCTCACTCGAAATTAATTCATTGAATATAACGTTCAAGCATTTATTCAATTACCTGCAAATTGGCATATTAAGGAACGGGACGGAACCACTCCGTACCAGTCAACGGGTACACCACGTGGTAGTGTTAGGGTTAAATTTTGGATTAGAGTTATAGAGTTAGCCATACCCTAGCACTATTTATGTGCCGTGAAACATTTTTGATATCCAGTCAATACTATTTTTGCATTTTACAGCCATTTGTAGGTGTTGACGGGATAAATAGAATAGTAGGTTAGTGCCGTGAATGGGAAACAATATCTGGCGCGGCACGGAAACGGGATGTGCTCGGCAGAGCCTCGCCCACCCCGTTTCCTGAGCCTTGCCAGATATTGTTTCCCATTCACGGCACTAACCTACTATTCTCTATATATTTTCCTTATTTCTGAACAAAAGTATATGTTGTTACCACTCATTTGAACCGTCTCGGCGAGACGGTTCAAATGAGTGGTCACAACATATAGTTCTGGTGAGAAATAAAGAAATTATTGAGCCTTGCCGGATATTTTTTCCCATTCACGGCACTAACCTACTATTCTCTGTAACCCGAACCATGACCATAATCCTAATTCCTAACGCGAACCATAACCCTAACCATAATCCCCACCCACAACATGGACGAGTCTATTGTTTTTACAGGTGTGGTACGTGACGTACATGGTCATGGTGTTGGTGAGCGCCGTCGTCTACCTGTTGTGGATGTTGCCTTCATTCCGGGTTGACCCCTACATGGACACTGGACCCCAGGACCACGAGCACACACTGGACAAAATCGCCGACCTTGTGGAGACGGATCCGCACCTCGTCTTGTTCGTCATCGACTCGGCGTGCATGCTCGTGTTCGTCCTCGAGTTTATTATTCGCTTCGCGGCGTGCCCGGAAAAGGTGAAATTCTTCGGAGTTTGGTATAATATCTTAAACCTATTTCTCGTTGCGTCAATGTTGACATCATTTATATTTGAATTGCGGAAGGATTTAATTTCGTCCACCACGATTGGAATACTTTATTATGCTTTAAAAAATGTAAATGTTTTGCGATTGGTAATGCTTGCACGGTTGGAACGACAGTCCATTGAGCTGAAAGTTTTGTTTCTGGCGATAGAAACAAGCAAACGGGAACTACTTCTTCTTTTATCGCTACTCATCGTCGGTGTCTGCATATTCGGCGGACTTGTTTATTGCGCGGAAATACACACGGGTAAATTCTCAGATATTTGGGTGAGCATGTGGTGGGCGTTGATTACCATGACGACGGTAGGGTACGGGGATTATTACCCGGAAGACATGCCGGGGAGAGTAGTCGGTTCCTTGTGCGCCATGATTGGCTTGTTAGTTCTCGCCCTGCCAATCGCGGTCATTGCCAGTAGCTTCATGGAATTCTACCAACGCAAATTCGACCTCCAGAGACACGTAGAAACAGAAAATCGATCATCATCCACGATCACAATTATACAGTAGTAGTGGATGGTCCTGAGCTCAGTCACACTTGAATTGGTCAGTGGAATAATAGTATCAACATTTAAGAATGAGCCTTCTTTTCTTTCCATGAAATTTGGTCCAATATTGTTTTTATTGCCAAAAAAATACCCCAATAATTTCCCCGTTTTAAATCCCCATAGAGTGAAGATATCTATACGGATTTAATGTGAGGAAATGTTTCTAATTTCAGAAATAGTGCACCGATTTTCAAATTTGAACTTTTATTTTCTTAGTTAGCTCATTTCCAACTATCTATTCGGATTTCGGATTCAATTTCCCATTTTTTCTTTCGTTTTTGACTCCTCATTCAGCTCTTCAAAGCTCTTTTCCCCCATGTTAAATTCCCATAGAGAAATGTTTTTTTTTCAAACTAAAATCAATATTTGGCCAAATTTCACGAAATAAAAAGTAGGCTCATTCTTAAATTTTGATAAAATTTAATGTTATCGAAAAGAATATTATTTCTTTTCATTGTTTTTATAGCCGTAACATTTGAGCAGGTTTTGTGAAACAGACTTTTTAGTAGGATTGTCCTCAACACAATATCTTTTAGGCCTAATGAGTTTTACAACGTATTTAAACGTCGGCCATGTTGATATTGTTGTTGTTGATACTATGGTTAGCTAATATCCCTGTAGCACCCTGACATTGCCAATGCGGTTACAGAAATGGAGAATAGTAGGTTTGTGCCGTGAATGGCGCGGCACGGAAATGGGATGTGCTCGGCAGAGCCTCGCCCATCCCGTTTCCAAAGCCTTGCCAGACATTTTTTCCCATTTACGGCACTAACCTACTATTCTATTTATCCAGTCAACATCTACAAATAGCTGTAAAATGCAATACAAATAACCCCAGCCACCGCACATATTCATACGCAGTGATTAGGTCGTATTGGCAGGATATCAAAAATGTTTCACGTCACTGTGTTTCACGGCACATATGCACTGTGTTGACGGGATAAAATCAAATTCAACATCCAATATATCTTTGGAGGCTCCTCACGAGTGAGTGAACATTGTAGTGTGACCAAGCTGTATACTGCTGACCAATTTCGACACTGAAATCCAACTGGATAAACCATATATTGTTACATGACTGCCGTTGTTTGACACCCACACAGCCGTGTTCAAACGTACAGCGCGTGCTGTTTGACCATGGCTGTAGATAATACTCATGTCGGGGCCAAGCCAACACCTACGTAATGCATGTGTCTCATGGAGTTACTAGAACGCGTTATTACGTCACCTGACCAGTTCACAACGGTCGCACTGACATTTTGAAATCGTTTAAGTGTTCATAAACTAAAAATAGAAACTGGCAGATACAACAAGAATCCAGTAGAATCTAGATTGTGTGAGAATTGTATGAATAATTTCATAGAAGATGAACTACACTTTTTGTTCAATTGTCCAAATTACTCACAAGAGAGAGCTATTTTAATGTCATATATTTCATCAGAATGTCCTAACTTTTCGTGTCTTTCAGTATCAAATCAATTTATTTGGCTTCTATCTTGTGAAAACACTAATATTTTGAGAAAAAATAGGCAATTTCCTGATTCATTCATTCGAGAAACGCGGATAAATCTAGTCTCATACATACATTATTGGCTTTTATTGCGGTAGTGATTGTTCACAAGTTTACATTACATGTATTGAATTGTTATTTTCATGTATGAATCACTCTAATGAAAGTATGAAATTGTTTGCCCCTTGAGGGCCCTTAATTGGAAATAAAATCTTGTATCCTGTATCTTGATACGGCTGCATTACGTGACGTGTACTGCGGCCCCGGAATATGTATGGTAAAATCAGCTATTTGAAGTGGAGCAGATTATCAAACTACGGAAATGAATGCATAAATGCTTAAATTACATGATATTTCCGACGGAAATGTAACAATAACGTTCGATCATGTCCTGCCATGGGTAAACGTTTGCCGTGAAACTCGGGAACTGTTTGAACCCACGCCCTCCTGCCATGGCAAACGTTTACCCTTGGCTGGACATGGTCGAACCTTATATTTATAAAACAACGATCGAATATGTCTGTATTCCTGCTATGGACCTGCTTTCCCACCGTTACAGTGGGGTCAGCGTGTAAGTGCACACACGAACGAACACGACAGGTTGGAACCAACCTGTCGTGTTCGTTCGTGTGTGCACTTACACGCTGACCCGACTGTATATGTGCCTGTGAGAGGAGAAATGAGGCTAAAGGGATGTGTGACCAGTATAGCTCCTAATGAAATAGCACACCACTCGTGTAGTCTGATGACGATCTTTATTGCCTGTTAGAAGTATGGAAGGTGTTTCGTTGATGGACTCACTGGTGATCAGTGCAGATCATGATCAGACTGTGCGGATGCACATGCTGATCTGGTTCTACACTGGTCGCAAAAACCAATAAGCCCCATTTCTCCAGTCACAGTCACATATAACTGGTATATTTATACTGACACGATTTAAGTACACACCAAACAGGTATATGGTACATTGAGTGGCCATATCCGCCATCTTAGTATGTACAATACATCGTACAGTTTCACCGCTTTGGGCGTTTGATACATACAGCAACTAATATAAATGTAGGTGCGATACGTTATAGACATGTAGGACAACACCGTGCTATAAATATTATGCCAGCAAACAATAGAACAGACGCGATATCTGAGTATTTCTCCTATCAATCTAAAAACAAATTTCAATGTGTAAACGTTTCAATCTGGTGCACAGCCTATTGTTAGTGTACGCAAGTGGCAAGTGGACACAAGTGACAATACACTCAGATAGCTTCTTACATGTAACCGGATTTGATGCAGTATGTATGGTAATAAATATATATATTTACAGCACTGTGTATTTATCTTACTGTTACACAGCTACATGTATTACTGGATTCGGATAAAAAATAGCAACGGGTCAACGAACTGTTTATACATCAGACTTTGTATATATTATATAAGTGTGATGAAAACAAGTCATATGACGTTGTTCTTTAATAGTATTGGACCATATTGCACAAACCTTTATTTCTGTGTGTCATATTGTTTGTGGTATGTGTCCAACGCCACACGAGGTAAAACTAGCTGATGGCTTGAATACACAAAGATGGCCGAGTTGGCTACTTCATGTGCCGTATATGATTTAATAACGAGCAGTGTTTACATATATGTCAGGGCTCCAGATAAGGAATTAGTAATTGCGTATTTTCACTCCATCATTTCTGAAGAAATTGGCTATTTAACAATTTTAATTGGGTAAAATAAAATCACACTACTGTTTGCACATCAATAGACAGCAAGTATTGACTAGCTTGCTTCGAAATGGCATTTCATTAGAATTGTCTCCTTATTCTAATGAAATACCAAGATGTGTTTTCATGGAAAATAAGAAAAATATGCTATATTTATGGTCTGTTTATTGTTTTCTGTAGCATGATAAATGTACCACAAAATTGTAATTGCTTTTTGATACTCGCTGCTTCTGATTTCAATTGGGTTTATTGGCAATTTTAATTGGGTATTTAAGCAAATACGCAGCTTATCTGAAGTACTCCAAAGTTCACAATTTATGCTTATCTGGAACGCTGTATGTGATACATATATCGCATCACATTTAGGAAGCAATTATATGTATGTTTAAATCATAAAACTGCCTCATCTCCTCCGCAATTCAACGCAGACATTTCGACTGCATTGCAACTAATAGTAAATTTCGGACAACGGCACAGGGTCCCGTTTCACTAAACTTCGTACGACTGAAATGTTCGTGAGTGCAACATTATGATAGTCTAAATTTCACGTTAACAATGTTTCCTTGTAAACAATCATTCGATTTACATGTATTGAGCATAGGCTGCATATGCAGCCTATGCTCAATAAATGTAAATCCATCAATCCATCAATTCCAGGCGATCCTAAATTTGCACATACGAACATTTTAGTCGTACAAAGTTTAGTGAAACGGGCCCCATGCACGGAAGGTTCTTTTCCCCATTCCCGCCCATATATATAAATAACGGTAACTCTTGCAATCTACTCCAATACCGTCTGTAGCCTAGCTACGGATGGCACGGGAGTAGATTGCAAGATCGAGTTGCCGTTCGCAACTAATACATAAGATAAATAAATATACACTAAATAAATGATTGTGCTATTTTAATATATGAAAACAGATAACAAACAAACGCATTCAACACATTCAACACACAGCGGCATCTGTAACTATGGTAACGGGTCTACTTTCCTACTGGTACGCTCTGGAGGAGTTTCTGGGCCCTGTGGAATATAAACATTGTCACGTGGTCAGTCATGTGGCACATTAAAGGTACATGCCCACTCAGTAGGCAAAAACTGTTCTTTATATCAGAGACATCATCTGGGACATTTTCTGGCAAAATAAACATTCATTCACCATTACCCCACGTATTGATTGGCATTATTATATATTTTATATCAGACTTAAATTTCCACACTGATATCAGCGGCGATAACCATGTTTTCTTAAAATGTTAACAGACATTACTGTTTATTCTGTATTTATTTTGTTTGATGTGCAATGATCACACTTTATAATCTGTCGAAAATGTAATTTTTTTCAGGTGATGCATTTAATTAGTATAAATAATTAAAACATATCATGCCTCATTCGCATATATGAAAATAGCCTGATACCACCGCGCGTCACTATCAGTAAAATAATTATTTCTAAATTATTATATCTGTATAGCGGGCACTCGTAATTTTTAGAACTGGTGGAATAGTGACAAAATTACACACTTACTTAATTCGTATAAATAAAATGGTGTGCCTACTGAGTGGGCATGTACCTTTAATAGAGAAAACTAGGCTATTGCAGTTTGATATCACGTGTATTAGTACATACAATGATTGGAAACGCATACCGGCCTGTGGGCATTTTGCTAATGTTATTTCAAAATATTTGAATCTTGCGCTTGAAATCAAGCTATGATTGAAGTCAAGCAATTTGATTGTCTGAGCATGAGCTGTAGCACAGCTCATGCTCAGACAATCAAATTGCTTGACTTCGAATTAACTTTGCCAATAGATGTTGAGAAATGCTGATAATCTGGATTACTTTCCTTGTAATAAGTTTGCATAAGCGGCGGAACCGGAACATTATTTTGTGCGGGGGGGGGGGGGCAGTCTTGAGGCCCTGTAGGGCCCGTTGTTACTAGGGGGTCCGGGGGCATGCTCCCCCTAAACTTTTTGAAATCTACGTGGCGTGAAATGCCATTTCCTGCATTCTCAGGGTCCGATGTTGCTAGGGGGGTCCGGAGGCATGCCATTTCCTGCATTCTCAGTAAGTCTCAGGATGAGAATATGTGCTTTATTACAGAATTATTGAGGAGGGCAGGCCTCCCCCGCCCCCCCCCCCCCCCCCCCCCCCCCGCCCCCCCCCCCCCCACCCACCCATTCCGCCGCCTCTGAATAACGGGTTTGTGGTTTATTAAAATCTCTAAATATCAGCACTTTTCAACCCCTATCCTATATGCCAGACATCAGGCACAAGGTATATGATCACGTGGGTACAACAACAACAACAACAAGTACTGAAACTTCCAGAAGGCCTCCGATTCAAAGAAAGTACGTATTATTTTATTTTGTCCTTATTATGTAACGGATTTTGATGATATATGGCGCATCAAACGCGTCTTGTTAAGCTGCATTTGGTGGTCTCGGTACTTTGGTCCAAGCTTCTGTCGTTTTTGCGAATAATCGATTTCCGTGTCAGTAGACAAACACGACATAAGTATGTGCTGAACTCCCGGGACCACCAAATGCAGCTCATGGAGACGCGTTTGCTGCGCCATCAAAATACGTTGCCTATTAAAGAAAATATCAAATAATGCTTACTTTGGAGTGGGCACGCTTTCAACACTTTAAGCCATTGTTGTTGTTGTAACCACGTGATCATGCACCTTAAGGCAGGCAACTGGTACCATTTATTCAACTAGCTCACCAACCCGCTATAATAAACCGAGCGGAGGCTCGAACTTTCGACATCCCAATTGCGAGACGGATACCAAGGAGACAATTCTAATGAAATGCCAAGACATATTTCATGGCCCTATACAGTTACTATAACACCTCGTTAGTATCGAAAAATCACTACATGTTCATCAGACATGATTGGATTCAACATATACTTGCATGGTAGTGTTTTGATCGGTCATGCGGGGAATTTACAGTACTTTTTTATTTATCCATGACGATACCATGCTCGACGCGCAGGGACAATTCTGACGCTGCAATATCTGAAAATCAAAGTACTTGTTATGGCCTTAGCAATAGAGACTTACTCCTGACAGGCGGCGGGGCAGATGATCATGGCTCCCATGTCAATTATCTGTTGGAGGGAGGCGGACACGTGGAAGGTGTGGAGGAGAGCCGGGCAACGCGTCTCACACTCGTGTTCCGTTTCGTCCGAGCCAAGTTTGCCGATCAGGTCCTGGGCAATTGGTCTCACTGAGATTAACAAACAAGTTGGGCATGTACAGCCGAATCCTCTCTAAACCGAACACCGATGCTCAATAAATGTAAGTCCATCAATTGAAATTTGCAGACGATTCTAAATTTGCACTTACGAACATTTTAGTTGTAAGAAGTTTAGTGAAATGGCCCCCGGGACCCTTACATATTTCGGTTGTTTCACAGACCAAGGTCGTGGTTTTTTTTGTACACACCAGGGGGCCGTTTCACTAAAAGACTAAAATGTTCGTAAGTGCAAGCTTATGATAGTCTGTAAATTCCACATTAACAATGTTTTCTTGTAAAAAATTATTGGACTTACATTTATTGAGCATTGGTTGCAAATGCAGCATATGCTCAATAAATGTAAATCCATCAATTGAAATTTCCAGACGATCCTAAATTTGCACTTACGAACATTTTAGTCGTACGAAGTTTAGTGAAACGGCCCCCAGATGCTGCCTTCGGATATGTTTGGACAATAGCTATCTTCTGGGTAAATGATTTTCGTCCATTTAAGAAGCGTATTTCTAGAAATTGTCATATTACAATACATTTGGCGTCTCTGACTGTGTTTTGTTAGTAGGGTATTTGAACATGGCGATATTTTTTATTTAAAAATCCTGCTTGCTCTAAAAGGGGGTTCGTACGAACCAATCAAACCTGACGACGCCCTTGCTTGCATATGTCGAGAACCATTAACTAAATCCGCGACATGTAGTTAATAAGTCCGCCACTTACGCATGTCCTGGAAGAAACTCCGGACATGTGGATCCACGGGGGCGGAGAATGCCAGAGGCAAAAGGACGAGCAGGCACAGAGCGACTTTCATCTTGGCTGCAGGTGAGAATAATAATACATGTACCAGTAATATCTTTAACATACATGTACATGATTGACCGGCAACATCGCTGTTCCATTAAATATTTACAGTTTTGAAACTATAATAACGTATAGCTATAGAAACATATTTGGTCTGTTTAAGAGCATGAAGTCCTTGAAAAAACATTTGGTCTGTTTTACGTGCGTGTTTAACACTACAGTAAACGCAATTATCCCGTCAACACAGTGCGTATGTGCCGTGAAACACGATGCCGTTTTTTATATCATGTCAATACGACCTAATCACTGCGTATGAATATGTGCGGTGGCTGGGATTATATTTTTGCATTTTAAAGCCATTAGTAGGTGTTGACGGGATAAATAGAATAGTAGGTTAGTGCCGTGAATGGGAAAAATATATGGCGCGGCTCGGAAACGGGATGTGCTCGGCAGAGCCTCGCACATCCCGTTTCCTAAGCCTTGCCATATATTTTTTCCCATTCACGGCACAAACCTACTATTCTCTATCTGCCCATGGTTTTATTCATTAAATAGTTTTGAAACTATAATAACATGCAATTTGCGTTTATTGTAGAGTGGAACATATTTGGTCCGTTTAAGTGTATGTTTAACACTACAGTAAACGCAACAGCCCATGGTTTTATTCATTAAATACATGTACCACCGAAAAACGGACATATGAGACTAACCATGTGATTTTATGATGTGCGATTTTTCGTGAAAAATATTTACAGAACTGTGATATTTTCTGTAAATGACGTCACAAGTTGACGAACTGTTCATAGCAAATGTGGAATTATATTCCGTGTCTGCTCTAAACATTTCGCCAACTTTCGATTTACGGCGGATGACTTGTCTCGTCTCTACATGTGAATCTTTACATCTTCTATAAATTTATAATGCAAACGCCCATTCGACGTATTGCCTTTACATCCCAATACAATATATTAGACACACGTGACGTCGCGCGATGTCGTTGATTGCTTACAGTTCGTTTGACGTCATTAAATTCCACGAGGCTGTCAATAACTGCACGCTATTAACCGGCAACGTCGCTGTTCCGGGAATTGCGACAAATTGACGTAAAACAAGATTGGATATATGCATTTGAGTTTACAGCCACTCTCCCCCACCCCCCCCCCCCCTCCCCCCTCCCACCACCACCACCATCTACATGTACCCTAGACATATCTGATCCTGATGCACACATTTAATACTATTTAAGTATGATTATGATATAATTGATGATTGCACTATACTGTAATACTTGGATGATATACTGTAATTGGGATGGGAGGGGTTTTATCCATAACAATACGGGGGGGGGGGTGGGGGGGGGGGGTGGTTTGTCCCGGGGATGGCGGGGGGGGTGGTGTTGTCCTACAATATACGAGGGGACTTGACGAGGTTGGATTTTTCTTTCGTAGGAGTCAGTGAACCTATTGTTTAATTCATGTATACTAGTATATAATACGGCGCTAGTGAACACATTAGATAATAAAACATTACGATTGCAACCATTTTTTTTTTAAATTTCCATACTAAGACGACACAATACTGTCTGTTACACCTACAATTGCACGACGACGTTTTTCTGGACAGTTTTCATTTTTCAAAAATCGCCTTGAGGTTTGGGGTATGTATATACATGTGGCATATATATACTTTCTGAGTGAAGCCGCAATATTTTCATATTTCTATAATACGCCAGGGTGTCCGGTTTAGAGAGAGTTCACGGTAATTCCAATGTATGAGCACTGAAACACGTGGCGGTGTGTTTTTGGAATTATGAACGCCGATAGAAATCATCACAGATATGTGAATTTAAAACATGGATGCCGCAAGGTTGTCCGGTTTAGAGACGTTCCACTGTATGTGTAATGAACAAATTACAACCAATTTTGTACGCAGCCCCGCAGGGGACATGTATACTTTTTTATTAATTCGTTCCCACGAAATTACAATTCGTTCCTTCAATTTAACAATTCGTTCCCTCGAATGAACAATTCGTTCCCACGATATAACAATTCGTTCTCTCGAATTAACTATTCGTTTTCACGAAATGACAATTCGTTCCTTCAATTTAACAATTCGTTCCCTCGAATTAACAATTCGTTCCCACGATATAACAATACGTTCCCACGAATTAACAATTGTTATTTCGTGTGAAAGAATTGTTAAATTGAGGGAATGAATTGTTATTTCGTGGGAACGAATTAATAACAAAAAGAATGCTACGTCCCTTGCGCGGCTCCGTAATTTTGAGACTGACTGCGGTGTCTATTACAAGTACTTATATGCCAGAATCCTGAAGACCCGCCCACGATGTTCGGTTTATAGAGGTTTCACTGAATGCTTGACGCTAGATCATTCACAAACAATGTACATTTATTTACCTCATTTAAGAATGCACTTCTCACTATCTCAAAAATGCCCTCCTACATTAATAACTTATATGTTCACTCCATCCCACTTGATCAAATTGGAGTACATATTTGAACATGTCGATATAAGTATATGTTCAACAATTCTGCAAAAACCAAGAACCCACTTTTCCGACGTTTCGGCACAAGGCCTTTATCAAGAAATCACTTTCTATTGAACGCTAAGTGGCATCCATTTTAGATTTCCATTTTAGAAATCTAAAATGGATGCAACTAATTCCTTGATAAAGGCCTTGTGCCGAAACTTCGGAAAAGTGGGTTCCTAGTTTTTGCAGAATTGTTGAACACATTAATTGTATTATTACGGAAAGATTACTGATATAATTATAGCATTTATTCAGCATATTACTTGTTACATGCATAGCCGTTGTGTCATATATATCCCGTCAACACAGTGCGTATGTGCCGTGAAACACGGTGCCGTGAAACATTTTTGATATCCTGTCAATACGACCTAATCACTGCGTATGAATATGTGCGGTGGCTGAGATTATTTGTTTGCATTTTAAAGCCATTAGTAGATGTTCACTGGATAAATATAATAGTAGGTTAGTGCTGTGAATGGGAAAAATATCTGGCGCGGTTCGGAAACGGGATGTGCTCGGCGGAGCCTCGCTTATCCCGTTTCCTAAGCCTTGCCAGATATTTTTTCCCATTAACGGCACTAACCTACTATTCTCTATCTATTTTCCTTATTTCTGAACCAAAGTATATGTTGTGACCACTCATTTGAACCGTCTCTGATGAGAAATAAAGAAATTGTTGAGCCTTGCCGGATATTTTTTCCCATTCACGGCACTAACCTACTATTCTCTGATTGGTTTCCGGATCAATCAATGTCGCAATTATTATAATGTGAGTGGTATATTCAATATATATTTAGTGGTATATTCAATGCGAGTGATATATTCAATGTGTATTCAGTATCGCACTGTCAAGTGATGGTGATTGGTTTCCGGATCAATCAATGTCGCTTGCCAGTGCTATACTGAACAGTATTTAATGCATCCATTATTATAATGTGAGTGGTATATTCAATGTGAGTGGTACATTCAATGTGAGTGGTATATTCAATATGTATTCAGTGGTATATTCAATGTGAGTGGTATATTCGATGTGAGTGGTATATTCAATGTGAGTGGTATATTCAATGTGTATTCAGTATCGCACTGTCAAGTGATGGTGATTGGTTTCCGGATCAATCAATGTCACTTGCCAGTGCTATACTTAACAGTTAATAATGCATCCGTTATTATAATGTAAGAGGTAAATTCAACATGTTAATGTGCATTCAGTATCGCGCTGTCAAGTGATGGTGATTGGTTTCCGGATCAATCAATGTCGCTTGCCAGTGCAATACTGAACAGTAAATAAGGCATCTGTTATTATAATGCAAGTCGTAAATTCAATCGGTTAATGTGTATGCAGGTGTTAATCGAGTATTGTATGTTCAGTATCGCACTGTCAAGTGATGGTGATTGGTTTCCGGATCAATCAATGTCGCTTGCCAGGGCTATATTTAACAGTAAATAAATCATCCGTTAGTATAATGTAAGTGGTATATTCAATGTGTTAATGGGTGTTCAGTATCGCATTGTCAAGTGATGGTGAGTTGGTTTCCGGATCAAACAATGTTGCTTGTCAATCTGATATTTAACACGTTGTCAAATCAGTTTGCATAATGAAGTCTTGTTTTCAATCAATATTGAATGCTACTGTGTGACGCACTGACAATTGATCGTTTCTGGTTTTCGGATCAAGCACGATCACATTCTCACGGCGTATGAAGTCGTTGTATGCTCCATTGTGCTATCTTCCTTTCTTTTATATTACGTTATATTCTAAATGAACACCAAAACCATTACATTTAGAACGTGAAGTATTGGATATCAACATTATTACGAAACAGTGAATATGTATATGCTAGTGCATCATGAGCCTCTGTAGGCTGGCTGTTATTATAGGAATGAATGGCCTTTTTGTGGAATTTATCGGGGTATGAACTTGGAAAAGTCGCGGGAATACTGGACGAAGGCCGGAAGGCCTCGTCCAGTATTCCCGCGACTTTTCCAAGTTTATATCCCCGATAAATTCAACAAAAATGCCATTCATTCCTTATAATTCCAGCATTTGAAATAAATTCATCAAGAAAATGTGTTTATTTTGTTCCGTTTTCTTAAGAATTATTTTAACTGCGCCTGACGGTTACGGAAAGTAGTTCGGCATGGGAGTTTACTGGGATATAAATTTTGGACAGAGACTTGCTACGGACCAATCAAATGTTAGGGAATTGTGTAAATATTTTTGTGCTGGAATTATCATCAGTTGTTACTTCTTGTAATAATATTACAAGAAGTAACCCTAACCTGTTACACATATACATATTATATATATGTGTAACAGGTTGCACTATAAATAAAATATATACCTACACCTATACCTATAGCATTTATTGAGCATATTACTTGTTACATGCATAGCCATTGTGTCATATATATGTTTCCAGTTATACCTCATGTTGTTATATAGAGAATAGTAGGTTAGTGCCGTGAATGGGAACAAATATCTGGCAAGGCTCAGGAAACGGATGGGCGAGGCTCTGCCGAGCACATCCGTTTCCGTGCCGCGCCAGATATATTTCCCATTCACGGCACTAACCTACTATTCTATTTATCCCGTCAACATTACAAATAGCTTTAAAATGCAAAAATAATAACCCCAGTCACCGCAAATATTCATACACAGTGATTAGGTCGTATTGACAGGATATCAAAAAATGTTTCACGGCACCGTGTTTCACGGCACATACGCACTGTGTTGACGGGATAAAATATGAATATGCTTTGAGCGAATAAACGAATTTAACATTTGAGAATTTTAGAATAAACTTACCGAATTGAATGGTTTGTCGACGTATGCTCGAAGTAATTCTGTCAGTTAAAGAGGTAGATTGTTGAAGCTGCAACCACCTTTATATGCTAGTGTTGACCTGTATGGCACCTTGAGACACGATTTCCATGTTCTATAAACTGCGCTGCCACTGAGAAAATGGGTCCTTCAGCATGACCTAAAGATGTATATACTGGTCAGTTTTCACACGTGCATAATGGCATGGAGATCAACTGGTTTTGGTGACGTTAGTGGGAATATTACCGGGGTAGAACAGCGTAGAGCCTGATCTACCACGAAATTATAAGAAACATGTTTGAAACCGATAGTAATGTGCTATCTGTTACAAGTCTGGGTTTCCCATGTGCGTTCCTGTAAGTTCCAAAACCGTCTTGGTTGACCCTCATATGGGGCACATATCAATGACCGAATTCTCATGTATACATTGTACATGTAAATAGGTAAATGTGGCTTATGACATTTGTAGGGCTTGGTCAGTTACTGGGGAAATATGGCTTATGACGTGTGAAGTCATTCTAACTTGATGTCTGAGACTTAACCCTTTCAACCCTAAGGAACTGGAATGTACTGTGGTATGCTAATGTTCCAACCAATCCAATGGTCACAAGATGGTTTTCAGATTCGTCCATTTATGAAAATGGGATGTTTTTGGTCTCAAAAATATGAAAATTACTTTTAAAAAGTGCATATCCTGATAAGACGGCTCGTTACGAGCCGGCTCATCTGGATCTGCACTGTTTGCATAAACCGATATAGCGAGCTTTCGGGTTCAAAGGGATAAGGAGGGGACGTATAATTCTTTTTTATTAATTCGTTCCCACGAAATAACAATTCGTTCTCACGAAATAACAATTCGTTTCCTCAATTTAACAATTCGTTCGCTCGAATTAACAATTCGTTCCCACGAAATAACAATTCGTTCCCACGACTTAACAATTCGTTTCCGTGGGAATTAATTGTTATTTCGTGGGAACGAATTGAGGGAATGAATTGCTATTTCATGGGAACGAATAAATAACAAAAAATTATTCTACATTCCCTGCGGGGCTCGGTAATTTTGAAACTGCGGTGTCTATTAAAAGTAATTCTAGGCCAGAAATCCTGAAGACCCACCCATGATGTTCGGTTTATAGAGGTTTCACTGAATGCTTGACGCTTGACCATTCACAAAAATGTACATGTATTTACGTGTTGGTTGAACATAAGGCACATATGAATGACCGAATTCGCATGTATACATGTAAATAGGTAAATGTGGCTTATGACATGTGTAGACGGTCTAGGGCTTGGTCAGTTACTGGGGAAATATGGCTTATCACGTGTGAAGTCGTTCTAACTTGATTTCTGAGACTTAAGGAGGGGACGTATACTTATTTTTTATTAATTCGTTCCCACGAAATAACAATTCGTTCCCACGAAATAACAATTCGTTTCCTCAATTTAACAATTCGGTCCCTCAATTAACAATTAATTCCCAACGAATTATTCCCACGAATTAACAATTCGTTCCATGGGAACGAATTGTTATTTCGTGGGGACGAATTGCTAAATTGAGGGAACAAATTGTTAATTTCGTGGGAACGAATCGTTAATTCGTGGGAAGGAATTGTTAAATAGAGGAAACGAATTGTTATTCGTGGGAACGAATTGTTATATCGTGGGAATGAATTGTTAATTCGAGGGAACGAATTGTTAAATTAAGGAACGAATTGTTATTTCGTGGGAACACAGTAATAAAAAAAAGAATTCTACGTCGAAAGATGACAAAATTTCCATAGCAAATGCGGAATAGAATTCCGCATTTGATATGAAAATTTTGTCATCTTTCGACGTCCACTGCGGGGCTCCGTAAAATAGGTCTTATGACGTGTCAAGGTATTCTAACTTGATTCTAACTGTCTGTTCCAGGTTTTGCTGCCGACGAACATTTGGCTATTAAACACATTAAATCTAAAAAATGTTAAAAGAAAGTACTTTGTTATCAATAACAAAAAGGTCACCGTCCCCAAAAAAAAATTATTTTATTGATTTTATTGCGAAAAAACGATTTTCCTATGGGAATTTAACATTGTGGCTAAAAATAGATAAACTTGATATCTAAATACACTAGCCTGGTATTCTATTTATTAGGTAACGTTTTATACTCGAAAATGACCACATATGACGTCGTTATATATGAACAGGACGCGGACTTGTTTACGTTGCGTCATTACACTGACGTCATTCGGTAACGTCACGTGACGTCATCCGACCAATGGACCGTCAGTTTTCACTTCGTTGTAACCCGGATGTTTATATCACGTCAATACCTGATACAACAATATGTTACCAGTCAGTACGTATTCGGTCAATACAGGGCAGGTTACCTGATAAATGAGAAACTCGGCAATAGCCTCGTTTCTTATGAAATAAATAAACTCGTTTAATACATGTAAATATCATATTGAATCATAACGCATGCAAGATCCTCTATTTATCTCATGAGCAGCCAGCTAAGCTATTAAATATTTAGAGCTAGCATAAATTATTTGCGTTTATGTACATTTGGCGTTCCTGGAACGCCGAATCTACATAAACTCGGATTAAATATGTATAGCCTAGCTCCAAATGATTTAGAGAGCACTTCAAATGAGTTGGAGCTAGCTCTAAATATTTAATACTAGCTCTAATTATTTAGAGCTAACATTAATTATTTGAGTTTATGTATATTTGCCAAACTGGCTGTGATAATGTAATTCATGCAGATAATGTAATAAATTCAGTATAATAAAAATTAATAAATTTATGAAAATTTCTCCCTCAAAGTATACTTTGCTAGAAAAGTATACTTTGCAATGTTGGTGAAATATGCTACTGATCTGCATAGAGGCTGGTCTCAAATCCCATAAGTCGCATTTCCAATCACCCGACCACATATGAGCTTGTGGTCTGTGACACAGGCATTCGGCGTGTTTCGGCTTTCATCGGTATAACTCTATATTATAAGTTATTCTTCAGACGGGCAATATTACACCATATAGCCTGTGTAGAATCACAATAACGTATTTGTCATACCGCAGATCCTGTATTTGGCCGTAAAAACATATCTCTTCTTTTGATCTTTGCGTTTTTTCAGGAAGAAAAATAATCCGAGATTCGATTTTCTACCGTCAGTCTTAATATAAAGGCGTAAATGAACATTTTGTTTTTTTACTAAACGAAAACAAACTAAATATGGAGTAAGAAATCCATCGAAAACGACTTTATGACAGTTTTTTTATATCGTGTAATTTAATTTATATTCCACTGCTCTATCGATCTGCTCTCCCTTTGGCGCCTCTAGAATAATGCGACTGGTTCCCAAACATTTGCTGTCATTGCTACGCCGCGGTTTCGTGCGTGGAACCCATAGGTTGTGACCTAAATATAGCCGTGTCACGAAGGCAAGCGTGTGGAGATTTGAAAAGCAATTTTCGTTATTTTGGCTAATTTTTCGCTCATATTTTGATCAGCGAAGAATATTTATGGAAAAATAAACAATAAAAGACTGGTTTTGAGTGTACAATTTGTTACTTGTATTGATCATTTCGGGGTTTTATTGTGTTTAGTGAGGAATACAATTCGCAATCGGTAGACGCTTGCAAAATGTGTTTTCATTGGACGCGAGGCGCCGGAGGGGAATCGAAATTCCTGTATGTCCGACGGCCTTGGCAGGTCATATAATATATATGACCAGGCAAGCTAGCCAATCAAAAGCCGAGAAACTTTTCTGCGGTATGACAAATATATATATGAACAAGGCTTCTAACTTTGGTCGAACACGACCTCGTATCATAACACATTTCGCGATTTTATTAACGCTATTAAATGTGAATATTTTGGCGAAAAGTACACAAGTTCATTTGAGAATTATTGTTATCGTGCTAAAATAACATAGTTAGAGCATATTTATGCAATTAATATCGAATTACAGCTCATTTTCCTAGGTCGGACACAACCTCGTATAATAACACAGGAAATAATGTGTTTAAGGCTCTAACGTCAATATTATAGTGGCAAGTTCATATGATCATTTGAGAATTATCAATATCCTGCAGAAATACATAGAATACATAGAAAATTACAATTTTAAATATGTTATTTTGTTATGATACGAGGTCGTGTCCGACCAAAGTTAGAAGCCTTGTTCATATATACAGAGTTATACCGATGAAAGCCGAACACGCCGAATGCCTGTGGTTTGTGACTGTGGAAATGTGTGGGTGGACTTGGTCGCCGACCAAGTCCACCCACACATTTCCACAGTCACAAGTTGCTATCTAAATCATATAAAAACTACCGACTATGTTTAAAGCTAAAAAGGACCAAAATATTTTTATTTTAAAAACACGATCGAAACATCATCATAAAGTACAATAATTGAAGTTTAAAATGTGACTTGTGCATTTTCAATCGGTTGTGTAGTTTAAAAGTTACGTAGGAAAAGATAATAGTCTCCTATATAATTACATATAAAACTCGCCGCTACTGATGCAGACTTTCTACAGGTAAGGTGGCTTCGAAAGTTGGATATGGCATGCTAAATATTGTGACTGTTACTGGAGAAATGGGGCTTATGGGATTTGTGACTCGTGTAGCTCCGGATGAAGTAGCGCACTCATGTAGCTATAGTCTGTTTCACGAAAGCTGCCAAAATTTTACGGCCATATAAACAATTCAAAAACAATATTTGTTTCGATAATATTAAATTAAAGGAAAATTTAAGAATGAGCCTTCTTTTTAGTTCGTGAAATTTGGTCAAATATTGATTTTATTACGAAAAATTGATTTCTCTATGGGAATTTAACATGGGGGAAAAAGAGGTAGAGGAGTGTGGGAGGAGTCAAAAAACGAACAATTTTGGAAATTAACTCCGAAACCTAGCTAGATAGCTTGGAAATGATCTAACTAAGAAAACAAAAGTTAGATTTTGAAAATCGGTCCAGGATTACTGAAATTCTAAAAAAATTCCCCATGTTAAATCACTCTGTGAAGATGTCTATGGGGATTTAACATTGGGAAATTGTTTTTTCTCAATAAAATCAATATTTGGTGAGCCACAAGGTAGTTTATTGTTTACCCTAGTTGATCGACCAATGAAAGAACAGCATTTCGTCTCCATTAATCGCATATTGCGACACTTTCGCCAATATCTATTGAATTAATCATTACATGTTCAGCCGCTATATTTAGAACTGATGTTACGCTTTGTGTCATCAGTTCACGAGACGCAACGCATATTACTGCGCACACACGCAGACACTTCGTGTCACACCGTCAATCACATGCTAGTATAGCGATTCGAAATAACGTTTAGGGGGCGGAGCTTCGCGAGTGGGTTGGTAAACAATAAGTACGTTATAGCTCACATATTGAATTTTTTATAAGTTAATTTCCCGCTCGCTATCGCTCGCTACGAAATTAACTTATTAAAAATTCAATATATGAACTATAATTATTACTTAAGGTATGTACACCTTCTATAAATTCATTATGCAAACGGCCATTCGACGCATTGTGATTATATTCCAATACAATACATATGACCCACGTGACGTCACGCGACCTTGTTGATTGGTTAAAGTTCGATTAGTGAAACGGGCCCCAGGATCCTATGGAAGCGTCCTGGTGCCAATGCTAAACTATTTTTGTCTCCTAATTAGGAGTCACAAACTCCTAAATATGAGATAATAAGTCCTAATTAGGAGATAGTAAGTACTAATTATAAGATGGTAAGTCCTAATTAGGAGATACTAACTCCTAATTAAGAGATACTATCTCTTCATTAGTATCTCAAAATAGCATTGACACCAGGAGGCTTCCATAGGATCATGTAATATAGCATAGTTTTTAAATGTAGTAAAAAAAAGTATTTAGTCTGTGAAAATTTCAACTACATGCGAAAATAATCAATGACGTTTGGTCACTGAAACGTATTTGATATCTCCCAAGTTTAATTTCCAGTTCTTTGAGAATGAAGATATCAAGGAGTATGATCACGTGGTACTAACAACAACAACAAGTACTGAAACTTCCAGAATCCATCTGATTCAAAGTACGTATTATTTTATATTGTCCTTATTACGTAACATAATTTGATGAAATATGGCGCATCAAACGCATCTTGTTAAGCTGCATTTGGTGGTCTTTGTATGTTCGCCCAAACTTTTGTCGTTTTTGCGAAGAATCGATTTCCGTGTCTCCGACACGGAAATCGATTCTTCGCAAAAACAACATAAGACTGTGCCGAACTCCCTGCACCACCAAATGCAGCTCAGAAGACGCGTTTGCTGCGCCATATGTCATCAAAATCCGTTGCATAGTATGGAAAATATCAAATAATACTTACATTGGAGTGGGCGACGTTGTTGTTGTTGTTGTAACCACGTGATCATGCACATTGGACACGTGATAAACCGAATCTCATACTTGTGACCACAGGCATTCGGTGTGTTTCGATTTTCGTCGGTATAACTACATATGAATATGTAGTTATACCGATGAAAGCCGAAACACGCCGAATTATAACTACATATGAATATATGTAGTTATATACCGATGAAAGCCGAAACACGCCGAATGCCTGTGCTTGTGACCAGTGACAATCCATATTACATTTGTATTTACACTATCCAAGGAAACGCCCTTTTGGCGTATTGCATTTTTATCCCAGTAACATTACATTAGTCCCACGTGACGTTGTTGATTCGTTAATGTTTGATTGACGTCATTAAAATACAATGCATGACTTTCATCGTCGGTGTCAATAACGTCACACTGTTGATCGGCAACGTAAAATAATGACGTAAAACATTATTATTCCGATTTTTAACGCCGTATTTGGTTATTTACATTTTTGAAACTATCCGAAAATTCAATGTAAATATAAGTAATAGAACATGGGAAGTTGCGTTTACTGTAGTATGAAAAACATTTGGTCACAGACCAAATGTTTTTCATACTACAATAAACGCAACATCACATGGTTTTACTCACACAATCTGACCCGGGTCTGGCAGTCAGTTATTGAAGCACCCGCTGTGTTTCCTGTAGAGTTCAGTGGAATCTCCCTAAACCGGACATTATTTGAACCCATGCGTTTACTGTAATATGAAAAGTATTTGGTCTGTTTAAAGTTTGCGGGAGTCCACGCACAGACAACATGTTTTTCATACTACAGTAAACGCAACAGCCCATGGTTTTACTCGCATAATCTGACCCGGGTCTGGCAGTCAGTTATTGAAGCACCCGCTGTGATTCCTGTAGAGTTCAGTGGAATCTACCTAAACCGGACATTATTTGAACCCATGTATGGGCAATTTTGATTGTACAGTTGAACCCCTCTAGACCGGACAAAGAGAGAAGTTAGTTCCGCTTATTTGTTATCAGGTTCGTTGCCATTTATCTCCGACGACACTGTCTGCTCATGATCGCAAAACACCCACGTGTGTCTTGAGGTAGTCACGTATCGGTTTTGTGTGGATCCACTCTAAACCGGACACTCTGGGAACCTCCCAGGGTGTCCGGTTTATATAGGTTCCACTGTGGACCTCCCAGGGTGTCCTGTTTAGAGAGGTTCCATCGTATTTCAGTTTATTTATCGCTGATGGCACTCTCTGCTCTTGTATAGCACTGAAGCACGCATTCGAGTGGCCATATGCCTGGTTTACAGTGGAACTTATCTATACCGGACACTCTGGGGACCTCCCAGTGTGTCCGGTTTTTAGAGCGATTGCACTTTATATCATTATTAGTATAACAGACCTCCTTGGCAGATCTGGCGCTAGAATGGCCACACCTATAGGTCAAAATCAGACTTTATCCCGTCAACACAGTGCGTATGTGCCGTGAAACACGCTGCCGTGAAACATTTTTGATATCCTGTCAATACGACTTAATCACTGCGTATGAATATGTGCGGTGACTGGGGTTATGTTTTCACTGCACTATTCTACTATTCTCTATGACATGAGTCCAGTCACTCGTGACATTTACGTACAAATATAACCCTATCTGGACAGAGCAATGACCTGGTTCTGTTGTTACAGATACGACATGAGTCCATCCGCACGATGTCCTTGTATGACGTCACTAGGGGCCCATATAAAACATCCCGGGAATGCAGGTTCGAACAGTGAACGGGACAACTCTCAAGCCATCACTCCGACCTAAGCTTGGTACGTACATGTACTCGCGATTTGTATTCAGAGTTCTCTCGACGCTTAATGATGCATGTATGAGGGACCTTCGAAAAACAGTGGAACTTTGATATGTAATTAACATTTATATGGGATTGGGACGAAAATGAAATGTTGGTTAATGATTGAAAAGCACAGTATTGCCTAAAAGGGGCTCTCACAGAGTGTATTAAAATAATAATACACTAGTGTAATAAATATGCAAATTAGCTCGTTGCAGTACACCAGTTTGGTGACCAGTACAGCTTCAATGAGTGATGATGTGCCTATATAATAAATAGAATCTAACATTTGTGGTGATTTAATATGATATTTATTAAACTCGTTGACTAAATTAAAATGAAACGAGGCATAGTGTTCGTTTGTTTCGTTTGGGAACCTTCAACAAGTGTTCGCTGTTCGTTAGTGTGTTCTTACCGGTGCAGTATTATGAACGCCTTAACCCTTTCAACACCAAGTAACTTAATAGGATGCTCCATGCCAATGTTTCACGCTATTTCATTAATTTTGTTCATTCAAATTATCCCATTCTTCTAAAAGGGTAATCTGTACGACGTTTAAAATTATTAACAAACAGTGGAGATCCTGATGAGACGGCTCGTTACGAGCCGGCTCATCTGGATCTGCACTGTTTGCAAACATTGTCTCTATAGAGGTCTGTGGTGTTGAAAGGGTTAATAGAACTGGGTTGGAATTATAAGAAACAAACAACAGTTTGGAGATTTTATCGGAGATATTAATTTTTACAAGTTGAGCAATACTGTCTAAATACGGTATCCAGGCCTTCAGCCAACAATATCGGGATATATTTTATCGGGATATAAACATTTAAAAATCTAACTACATAGTTAGATTTTTAAATGTTTGTATCCCAATAAATTGCTTTTTTGCAGCACGATGAACGCCGTAATTTGCCTTCTGGTCCTGGTGCCTCTGGTCTACGGGGCAAGCATCGACATCGACGTCGAAAATGACAAGAGGTTTATCTTCGGTGACAGCTTCAACCACTTCAGTATGTTATAATTGCTGCCCTGTTGTAATGAATGGCAGCCTATGTTATTGTGTTCGTTATACTATGGGGACTGTCTGTCAGCGTTTCCCTGCTCGCTGGATTTAACCCTTTCACCCCTAAGTAACTGGAATGGATTTTGAAATGTTCATTTTGCAACCAACCCAACAGTCACAAAATGGTTTTCAGACTAGTCCATTTATGAAAAGAGGATATTTTTTGTTCTCAAAAATATTGAAATTAATTTCAAAAAGTGCAGATCCTGATGAGACGGCTCGTTACGAACCGGCTCATCTGGATCTGCACTTTTTGCATAAACCGCTATAGCGGGATTTCGGGTTCAAAGGATAAGGTACATGCCCACTCAGTAGGCACAAAATGTTCTTTATATCAGAGATATCATCTGAGACATTTTCTAGCATTCATTCACCATTACCCCACGTATTGAATGGCATTATTATACATTTTATATCAGGCCTAAATTTCCACACTGATATCAGGGACGATAACCATGTTTCTTTCAAATGTTAACGGACATTTACTATTTTGTCTCTGTATTTATTTGTTATCATTATTTATAATCTGTCGAAAATATTATTCTTTCAGTGGGTATGTACCTTTAAGGTCTAGGTCACATGACTTACACAGTGATACTGAGTTCTTGTTTATCTTTCTTGAACTCGCGAGTGACATTACCCATCTACCCTGTACCTGAGACATAAACAATAAAATACAGTGGAACCTCGTTAAACCGAACAACCTTGTGTTGAATTACAGTCATGTGTTTCAGTGATCTTACATCGGAATTACAGTGAAACATCTCCAAACCGGACACCCTGAGGACCTCACAGGGTGTCCGGTATAGAGAGG